>JAPYZR010005301.1:0-10975 GCA_030522945.1 Trichopria nigra
GACAATCTTGCGAGCGAAGCGAGCCGGGGGTCCAGGGGGCAGAGCCCCTTGGTGGGGTTGGCGGCCGAAGGCCGCAGGGGCGAAGCCCCTAGTTTTGATTTGATTTTAATCATCAAATAATCTCTTTTCAAGATTTTCCAAAATAAATTTAGTTTTCTTTTCTAAGTCGTTCCAGTCTTTCTGTTTTCTTAATTCAATTTCAATCGAATCAATTCAATGTGTTTTAGATTTCACAATTGTTTCACGATTTCATTGTTTAATAACATTAGATATCAATACATGAGATAATAATGTTTAATACATGACAAAATCAAAGTAAAGGATACAACATTTTTCTATTAGTAAAGGAGTAAACACCAAAATTGGTCAGAACTAATATTATTGCATACATAATTGTACCGTAATTCTACAGTTGGTGCTGGAAATCGCACTTTCCGAACTATAGTGTCTAAATGTACTACATATTACTTATATAATAGTTGCTCGAACTAATAACAGTGCGTGAAATACGAGTTTCCGCATACTATTAAAAAAAAATGTTCAGACGGTTATATTTATTGGTGAGATATGCATTTCTTCAGCAATCTTTTTTTCAGCAGCATCCAAGTGAGAAATCTGCGGAAGCTCGTCATGTGTTTAGGTACGTCATTTCCAGAGTCATCTGATTCATATGTATATATGTAACATACACGTGATCGAGGACTGGTCACAATGCCGGCAATGTCGACAATGAGCCAGATGCATCTCTTGTCTCTCAGTATGTCTAGGTTAGTAGTGACAACTTTATATCCACTTGACACACGAAATGAGGATGTCATGGATATGCGTATAGAGAGAGAGAGAGAGAGAGAGAGAGTGTCTGTCATCGACAGAGCAAAGACGTTGACGGGTCCCACCCTTTGATCATGGTCAAAGCCGACATTCCTTGGACGACTCTCAAGGAGGAAGCGCCGCGATAAAAATAATGCGTTCGCCTCCATCGCATTGGTGCGACTACTATATTTATATTATTTATTGGTCAGAAAGGCATATAGGTCAACGAGTCATTCTATTCTCAACACATTGCATATTTATGGGCACGGACCTGGCAATGATCCTCGAATGTCCGTTAAGAAAGACACTTTGTCATCAAAGTGTACCATTGTTTGAGCACCAGAAAATGTGATGGGCTAAGCTAACGTTTATTTTTCTTTGCATATACTAAAAAGTTGCTTAAAAACCTGAAAAAATGATGAAAAATAAAAAATTCATCAAAATTGAAGAACACATTTTTTTATAATGCTAAATTCTATTTTTTATACTTTGCTAAAATTTGGAATGATTTCACTCTCAATTCTCGCCGGTTAGAAAAAAAAAGTTTCACTATTTTTCCACGCTTTTTTTTTTGAAGAAAATTCCTATTTCCAGGAGTCAATTAAATAGTAATTATGACTATTTTCATGTTATGACATGACTCCGATAGTTTATGAAATGCACATAATGATTTTTTCTCTCTTTATAGTTTTTGCACTTATTTGTAGAATTATTCGTGAAAGGCCTTCTGATTCGTATATTAATCAATAAATAATTAAATGAATAAATGAATGAATAAATAAATTAATAAACGAATAGATTAATAAATAACTACATAAACAATGGACGTATTGATATATAATACTGTGTTTACGTATTAATTATAGCAAAATTTTCCTTATCATTTTCACGATCTGAAAGTGCGATTTTGTACAATTTAAAAGAATTTCGTATTATATATAACCACATAACATGATCCTACTAGTAGATAAAGCTCTACTGTAGATAAAATGAATTTTTAAACAAACTTATTATACACGATAAAAAATGGAATTTAGCATAAAAATATAATACGAAAATTTGTTCTTTAATTTTGATGAGTTTTTGTTATTTAGAATTTTTTCAGATTTTAAAGCAAATTTTGGTACTCAAAAATAAATAAAATTTAAAAAGCACATTTTTTTAATGACTAAAGATCAAGAAGGTCAATTTGGTAAGGGCAGATTCACCATGCTCATCCAGGTACACCCTTTATTTAATTTTTTAATTTGTTTGTTATTACGTTGATTATACGCTCGGACATATTTAATTTCTTGACTGTAAAAATGTAATGTTTTGATAAGTGAGTATTGACGAGGTATTGCCAGTAAACAAAAAATACCATTAATCGACGCTTCACACAATGATCGATTATCTCGATTCTTTCATTTCATTCTTTGTTGGCTAATTCGCTATCAATTCAATTAATATTTCAAAATTAATTCAATACATTCTCCATTCATTTCATTCTTTCAATTCTTTAAATTATTTTGCAACCAACTCGCTTGATTACTTTGATTCTATTGATTCATTTAATCTTTCAAATCTTTAAATTATTTTGCATTGGTTAATGCTTTCAATGATTTATTTCTGTTGGTACTTATTGATTTTTCGTTCTTTTTTTTGTTGGTTCTTACTGTTATTCATTGATTTCTTCTTCTTCTTCTTCTTCTTATTATTGTTCTTTCGTTGTAATTCATTTGATTTATTCAATTTAATTTATGCACTGGGGTTTCATTGCATTGGTAAATAATACTTTGATTCATTAGATTTTGGTTATTCATTAAAAATCATAAGTGTCGGACAAGGCAGTACGATCAATAATACTGAGTTAAAAGATTATAAATTCTGTATATATTTCTCAATTATTTATTATTCAACTTTAAGTATTTAATATTTGAAGAACATCCATTAATTAATCGACTGAAGTTTGATTTCATTAGTTCGCTCCATAAAAAATTTAGACGATAACAACCTTCGAAGTTATCCGTTCAACTTCGAATCCATCCTTGCTAACATCGTGTGTATATATATGAATAAAGATGTGCGTTTGATGGTCATCGCGTATATTAAGTTTATTTTATTGAATCCATTTAATAGATTCATAAAAAATACCAATTATACGTTATCGACTTGCATGATATATTCAGATACATAATCGAACAAAAACTCTCAATTACATGAATAGGGTAATTAAATTATTACTAGGTATGATATTATCAGCGACCTTTCTCGCGGATGCCATTAAATCTTTGGCAGGTAAAATTATGTAAGGCTACCCCGATGTTATAATCAATGCAAACATTGAAGACCACGATAAACTTCAACGTGAATTCATTGATATTGTTTTCGCGAAAAAGCCTACTTATCGATATTATATATACTTGATAATTTTTCTTACTTCGATTTTAGATATGTATTTATTTTAAATATTTCAACTTTTTATATAATATTAAATTTTTTATAAAGGGACAAATGCAGTCATAATTTTCACAAAAACGATTTTTTATTTTTTAATTATTATTGAAGAACAAAGTGACTTATTGGATTTTGGCGAATTAGTGGAGTAATCAATTTATGGCACTGAAATTGATGATCCCATAAGTAATTAGGTTAAATAGAAAGTTTTATCAAGTTTTTATATTTATTGAAAATTTTAAACGCGTTATCAAAAATCGATTGATGATATATATATACGTAAAAATAATAAATCGATCTTTTTAAAATTTTACATACTTCTTTTAGTTATTATTTATTTGGGAGCGGATAAAGTATTTTTTTGTAATAAACAAAAAAAAAAAAAAAAAAAAAAACAACAAAAATACGGTCGTTTTTTTTTCAACGAAAATCATAGCTTTTACTTTGAAGTTCTCTAAAAAATCCAAATTCAATTATTTTTCAAAATCCTTCGCCCACCACCGAGATAAAGTAATTTACCAACGACATCTTTTAGGTTTTTCGATTTTTTTAGGAGTTTTTTAGGACTTGGGGAATAATACTTAATAACTTTCATAATTGTTAATATTTTTTTTATAAAATAATGACCAATTATTCATCAAATTATCGTGAATATTATGCAAAGATTTAATAAATATTTCACATAATATAACAAGTTTTTCGAAAAGAATATCGTGAAAAAGTTTCTATTTTCGCCTTCATATACGACTGGGATAAATCCGCGTACGTTACTGTAATTACTATTTGTATACTTTATTTTTATTCGTTTTTTTTTTCAGTAATTTCAATTTATTTTCGTCCATTTCCTTCATTCTATGAAATTTGATTTGCATCATTAATGTAATGTAATCACCCGGCATTTAACATCAGATGTATCACAATATCTTTGTAATATTACACGTATATCACAGAAAGCTTACACGTCCGCTGTGATATTACTGTGACATATCTGTGATTAAATGCCGTCTGGGAGCCTCCATCAGTCTTTAAAACAAATATGAATTCCGATAGGGAAGTGCATCAGCAACAGCTCCAACAATGAAATGCTCAACTGTGAAAAGTACTGTACCGCACTTTTTTATAATGGGGAAATTGGTGAAAAGTAAAAATCCACTCGAAGGGTCAGGCCATAACGATCAAGAAGATCATAGTCTCTGAATGAAAGAGAGTGAGATCTCGAAACGAAGGCAGGAGAGTGAACGACGCTGGAGAGAGAGTAGGCCAATGCCAGTGTCAGCGGCCATTGGCCTAGGTAGACGACTCACATATAGCAAACTTGATCGTGAAATGAAAAACAGAAATAAGAAAATGACAGCGCAAAAGCAGTATCGTTATTGCGACTAGATTATATACTCATCAGTCTGTCTGTTGATAAAACAAAGGACCGAAATCCTATTATACTGAATCCATCTGAACTAATCGGCATCCAGGGATTATTTTCAGGAAATCGACGTCCTTATTCTTAAAAAGTTTCTTTTAGGGTTATCACCTGCTTTTTTTCACGATTGTCATTGTTGATTAATTTAATTTTCATTATTTAGCGTATTTTTATCGATACTTTTAATTTCTGTCATCTTTTTTTCCAACTTGCTTCATCATTTCAATTTAATTTCATCGATTTCAATAGTTTCATCATGGATGTCGGTAGACTTTCGACGTTTTGACATTTATTTTATCTAAAAAGCAATATATGAATTAATAAAATAAAAATAGTTTAAAAAATGTTAATATGTAGATACAATATTATATAATGATCCTTACAGAAAATTGTTGGGACCTTCTATGGCGGAAAAAACGTTTTGTTGGGATAACCATACTATTGTTAACACAACCATTCTTCTTGTTGACACAACATTTAGTGCGATTGATACAACCCTAGAATGGTTGCTCCAAAAATACTTTTTCTTCGGTATATACACGGAAAAAATGAGTTGTATGGTTGTATCAACCATATTTAAAAAATTAGTAAAAATTAAGTTAAAATTAACTCTTTGATCATTTTTTGATGCTTTTGACGACGTTTCTTCATTTAAAAAAAATGTTCATTCTCTACTCATTATTTCACTTTGAGTGAAAACAATTAAAATTAGAAGTAATTAGATAACAGTATTGTTTATTACTGACGTGATTTATCAGTAAATAATTGTAAACATGAGAATGGCAAACGGTTGCGGCATGCTTTTTTGTAGTTTGCTCTTAAATTAAGAGGAAATCGGTGAAAACTACTGTAAAATCGTCGTATATAAGTGTGCCAATCTCTTAATGAACAGTGTATAGTGTACATATACATTTTGCAGTGGTTTTCACTGATTCAAATTTAGAAAGTAGGTAAGTTTTACATACAGTAACTTTTATAGGTGCGTATTTTGCTGACAGATACGAACATTACAAGAATTATTGTAATTCAACACATAAGTTACGTGAATTATTCAATTCGTTATAAATATCATAAAACAGGCCACCCATCAGGAAATAGGAAAATAGAAAATGTAGGACGTTACTGCTTTGTGGCTTATATATTTTGATAAATGTTGTTTAGATTTCGAAAACCTTCATTCACGAATATTTAATAAAATATAAATTATGTACCGCATTGTCAATTACAAATCTGAAATAAAACTATTGCACAATAAGTTTATATGAATATACGAAATGTAATAGTAGTTTATGCACCGAGGGCGTGAAACGGTCATTTTACGCCCCGAATGGTGAAGCCGGCCCGAGGGTCGGCTCATCACTATTCGGGGCGTAAATACCACGCCCGTGTTGCATACAATATTTTTCGATCCAAGGGGCGTAAAATGTCCATTATTTTCTACACTAGGGAAATATTACGTTTGATACGTCAAATTTTGCGTTTTTTAATTTGCAGACTATATTTATTTCACGCCCCCAGGGCGTAAAATTGGCATTTTACGATCCCTGAATCGAAAATAAATAAATATAAATAATTTCCGAGTTTTTAGTACATTTTGAGTAATGTTTATAAACAAATGTTAGCAGCTTAGATGGGTTAGAACTAGTTTGTTCTCGTTGATGTATTGTTTTGTTTTTCGTTAAGGTCAAGGGTTTTACGTTCTTTTTCAGTTCCTAATTGGTTTCGTCAATATTTCCATATTTTCATCGATTTTCTTTACATTTGTTAATTTTTTTAAATGTTCGATATTCATCAGCTTTCATTACTTTGCTTGTATTGGACGATTTTTTGTACCGGATTTTCTACAATTCTTACATAAAACATAGAAAAAACCTACACATAAAATTACTAAACTTTTTTATAATTAAGGAAATAAAAAAAGTTTAATGTTCGTTTCCGTATTTTTTTTTCGGAAAAGTTTTATTATTTGTTATAATAGTTCAGTAAAAAACTTGATCTTTTCTAATTATAGATTTTCAGTAATAATTTTGGAATCTAACATTTTTTTTTAAATTGCCTCAATAATTTCACAAAGAATTTCTGAATACAAAAAGAAAATATACAAATGAGTTTTTTTACTTATTTTATGAACAAGCCTACAGAGAGTACGATCAATTAAAATGTCAACAATTGAAAAAAATTCAATTTATACTTTCAATTCTTTCATAGGACGTATTTAAGGATTAACTTTTCTTCCTTCTACTCTTTTTGTTCTTTATTTGTTTCATTCCTCTTCAACGTTGACTTGGTTAGTTGTTTTTAGCTTAGTTTAGGTTTTTAATTTGTTTCTTATATATTTTATTTATATTTTACTTTCATTTTATGTTGTTTTTGAATTCATTCCATATTTCTCCAATTCTCTAATCAATTTATATCATCTGCATATCGAAACAATGATTTCAATTGATTCCCAAATAGCACCGAGCCTTGATTGTCAACCTCCCAGCAATACTACTTAAACTTGCCACCACGAGGTTCGGTGCCATTACAGGGATTTAAATCCATTCAATTGATAAACCATTATAGCAACCTTTACGTCATGTACGAAATATACAAGTAGAATTTTTATATACTTTGAAAATTCCAATGATCCTAATTCTTACCTATGGTTCCCCTGCATTTAGACCAAATATTATCGGCGTCTCCTGATGTAAAAGGTCGGCGCTTCATTACGCATGCAAAGTCCTGATGCATTAATCATTCACGATATAATAATTGCACATTTATCGATGCGTATATGCGTATATGTAGTCCTGGAACTTGTGCGCCGTTTGAAATTCTACCCTGTACGTGTTTGTAGAGATCAGAAACGCCAAGAAAATAACTGGAGATAAACAGCTTCCGTGATAAATCGACGGGATATACACGCTATTCTTGCAAGTACGTGTGTATATTCGTTGACGAAAGTTTCGTGATTAGTGGCCGACGTCGGCTACCATCTATCTTCGTCTGCTGAACGCAGCGAAAATTCCCACACCGCAAGCCTGGATTCTCCGCTTTCTCGGATGCTTACTCCACTTGCGATAACGACGGGATCATACGCAGTTGCAATTTTTTACGAAATTATGCCGCTGATATCTAGTTGACGGCGTAGACGAGGAAAATAGAATAGTTGCGTATGATTCAGACGATCCTAATTTTCGTTTTCTTGTTTTTTTTTTCAATAATCTACTCTTTAATTAGGATTGTTGAAATTGTTGAATTATTATATAAATAGTTTGAAGGCATTGAGTATTTTTTATCAAGTAACTTTTACTACAAGGTATATTATATAGGATACATTTTATTGGTGAAAATTGGGGCAGATTAGTTGTCCCCTGAGATATACGCGGCTCCGTAAGGATTAGGGGACAACTCTTGTACGTATCTACGTTACTTGGCTTCGATATCCGCTAAGTAATTTGCGCGCAATTATTTTGTCGCAACATTTTATAATCAAGGTCAATTAATTTAATATGGTTTTGTATTTTTGGAATGAAAATAGCAAAATTGTCACACTCGCTTCGCTCGAATCGCACTAGTGAAAATCAGTAATTTCGCCCTTGTTATACGTTATTCATATCATTTTGCATTTGTGAATCTGATTATCTCGTACAATCTCATCCCATTTTAGGTATACGTGGATATAACGAAAAGAATGGAGAAATTGGACAAGACGAAAGACTACGTGCCGTAAAAGCACATTTTTCTATACGAACGTTTATTACGCCATATAGACGTCAATTTATTCAAGGCATTTCATAAATCACAAAAATCTCACTTTCTTTCATCGATTGGGAATTCTCTCTCCTCCTGTGATTCGTTAAGAGTTTCGAATAATTTTTAAGATCATACGCTAATAAGAAAGTCTCCGCGGTAATACCATCTTCCTAATTCTCGACACATTTCTTTTTTCAGGGATTGAATCAGTGATATAGTAGACTCTGTCTTTAATACGAATCAGTAATGCAGAATATTCCATATAAACAGAAATACGAAAAATAAAACTGCGAAATACGTATAATGAGACGTTTAGCAATGACATACGTACCCAGCAATCGGAAATGCATTGAGAGGTCAAAAAACGATATAAATGGATTCAAGTGGATTAAAATTGATTGAATTTCTATCCATTTTAATGCACTTGAATCCACTTTAATTCGTTTTTTTACCTCTCAATGCATTTTCGATTACTGGGTACATATACAGGGTGTTTCAAAACTCGTACGCGTGCAATTCCAAGTGCCCTATTTACAATTTATTGAATTTTAATCCGATGCATTGCTTTTTAATAGTAAGTGTCTTTTTGGCAACTATAATTAAAACGTTCTTATAAGTCCCGCTTTTTGCCTCGGTTACTGCGTAGGAATGTCGGTGCTCTCGCCGGTAGGTGGCGCCTCAAGTCCCGCTTTCCTTATTGGCCAGCTTAACATTTCTATTGCTTGCATCAGATGTATACATTTTCGACATGTTTATATGGCATTTAAAATATCGTATCCCAGTAAATGAAAAAGGTGAGGTCCTGAAAATTGAATTGAGAACAATGGTCAAGAATTCAGAAGAATTCGTGTTCGAAAACAAGTGAATACTTTTGAATGCTTTCCCATTGTCTTCAATTCAATTTTCAGGACACCTAATTATTTTTATTTCTTTTTCGTTTACTGGGATATCATCAATAATAAACTTTTTTCAAATCAACAATAATAAAATTGTTATTTTTTAAACAACGGCACTCGAACATGAACAATTAAACAAATATAAAATTAATAATTTTAATACGAAGGATTTTAGGTGCAAAGTCTATCATTACAAAAATTACTAACTTCATCTATAATTTAGCAAAAGAATATGTTTTAAAAAGATTTCATTGCTGTATAATTGATAATGAAGGATTGAAATTATTTTAAATTTACGATGTTTTAGTAAGCAGAAGTTAACATAACCTATAAATATTACATGATGTTTATTCGAAAAAATATAAAGTAGGATAAAAATAAAAAGAATTTAAAAAATTTTAAATCCATGGAAATTTTATCATCTCGTTAATTAATGTATTTGTACGTATAATTGTAAATGTATTACTTAAAGGTATTGAAAAATTGATAAAATTTTGAATTCATGTAAATTTCGTGTATTTATTCATTTGTCAAATATACGGTAGTCATTGTTAGTGAAGTAGTAGGACATACTGTCTCCTAGATGTCTGGTCTTGAAGAACTCTACCTGTATGCATTCTTTTTTCCAGGATGCTATATAATTTGAACTTCGAGAGGGGAAAAGTCACAGTTGTTTTATTACTGTTTCGAATTGTCGAACGCATTACGTATAGCAGTGCTATTTTTTACAAAGTCATTTCAAGGTCAAATATCCCCCCCCCCCCCCCCCCCCTTCCAATTTCGGCCTTAGGCATATATCCACGTTTTTTGACGCACCGGGCACAAAAAATAGTGCACAAAATTCTATATCTATAGGATCTTCTTTTCCACTATTTTCCCCCATATTTAGCACATCAAGTTACCACTAAGAAACATAAATAAAAGTATTGTTTCTCAGGGTGGTCTGTTTTAAAGATGAAAGATTGAAAATGTATTTGTTATTATTTTTTTAATAAATATAATGAATAACAATATCTTAGTTCGGAAGTTGGACTATCCTCGCTATTGCTGAAATATCCGTATATGTATTGTGTAAGAATTGTGTTTTCGTCGAGTTCTTAATCCTGGCCTTGAGTCTGTTATATAGGAAGCGTAATGCATTTAATAATACCGCCGGAACGAATAAATACGAATTTTCTCCTTCTCATTGATAAATTGTTTGTTACTGGCGCCTATCCATAAAAGTTATGTCACATTGTAACTATTTGGCGATGCTCCTTGAGTAAAAAGTCAATGAAACTTCATTCTATATAGGTTGAGATCTTGCGTAAAATTCTTAGAAGAACAACAATATATATTTTTTAAATACGTAATTGTCACTTTTATATATATATGTATCCCCTGGATTAGTTATAAGGACCAAAAAATGAATGTACATCTATTTATCCGAACTGTCCTCCATAATTTTAAATCATAATCCCCTATTTACAGGGACTCTTTCGCATAAATATTCTTACACGGAGAGAAATAGATTGTAAAGAACTGATGGTAAAAAAAAATATGTTACATGATACCATCATTATGCTAGTAGTGAACTTGTACTATCTCCTTTGTACAATCTAAGATAGTACCCAAATCCATATAAATATGTTAGCTTTCGTATGGTATTCCATACAATCTTACATGGTAAACGTGC
>JAPYZR010005302.1:808-11781 GCA_030522945.1 Trichopria nigra
GCGTAAAATTCAACTTTACGCATCGAAAAAGATGCGTAAAGCACGTACTTTACGCATACTATGAAAAAAATCTTATTTATTAAATACTCTCGATGTTTTAGTTCATTGGCTGCTATAAATTTTCAATTTTAATTAATTATATAGGTGATTTATATCTCATAAATGCTTGTTATTTTTTTACATTTGTTTGCATTTTTGTTGCATTTTTTTTATTTTTAGTTTTTTATCATTTCCCGTATTTACAATTATGTTTATTTTTGTTATGGCGTCTGTTATATCTTTTCATGAACTTCCTTCTATTTCCTCTGCTTTTTCATTTATATCCAAACGGCAAATAAAATAAAGATATAGTAAAGGAATGAAAAAATAACGATCATTATTTAATGTTGGTAATGAATAAAATAATAAACCACAAAACTATATAAACGTCTACATCATTTAAAATTATTGCGAGTTACTTATACAGTGTAAACAATAATTAAACAAAATAAACAAAAACAGACTTCGCGTAGTTTCACTGCCTGAAGGTTTCAATTTTTGTTTACAGGCGTTAATTCTGAATTCAGAATAACAACATAATTAAGTGTAAATGTATTAATTAGTTATGCGCCAAAATTGTAATCATTAAATGGTACAATTATCCGCGAATTACACATGATTACGTATATCCCTTTAAACGTAACAAAAATATTCAAACGAATAATCGCATAATCGTCATTTTATCATAACGAATAACGTCTTTACATCATTTCGCCTGTAAACTAGAAGTTTTGTATTTCTTAAAGAATACAAATGTCGAGGTCGTCGTAAAAACATCTATTGATATAGGGAAGGCCAAAGGCAAAATCGTCGATATAGAATAATTTCGCAGCATGTGAGCAGATGTCTCCTGCAAAAAGGCCATCCAGAGCAGATCGGAAACACAAGGCTGCCTATATATCCTTTCAGATCGCAGTCGACGAATCGACCATCGCGGGCCGATATTCTCGAATTAATTGTTCTTCGGGCACTTGATGATGTTCCGCGTGCAACGTCGCCCCTGATGGCAATTTAATAAAACATGCATATAGGAGACGTTTTTGACGAAGGTTTGGTTAAATTGCATTTTTCCAATTTTCATTAATTTCTTCTGTTCGAATGACACGTATTTATTTATTTATTTATTTATTTATAAGTTTATCGTTGGGAGTTAAAGATTTTTTTTTTGAAATTTTTGAGACGACGTAAATTTCAGTTTATTTTTTTATCGCGATTTATCGTAAACGTGTCATTTATTGTGATTTCGAGAATACAGAGAAACATCGTTTAAAGCCCGAAGAGAATTTAGCAAATGGTAGGGCTTTCGCTGGAAAATCTGTCACTATCGGATGGAAAATAACAATTGATATCTTGCGCACGCGGTCGCGTTCTATATTGATCTCGATGAGTCCATGCAAAGATTTACCAGATTTTAAATATGTAGAGTAATATCGATAATTATAAATGTCATATTTATTTTGAAATTCTATTTTATTATTATTATTTTTTTTTTATCATACCATTTTTTACACTCCGTTGTTCTATGATTCAAAATTGATATTTGATATAAATCAATACCGAATTTGTTTCTAGACTTTACGTATGATTATAATAATTGTATTGAATAATAAAAAAATCTAATATCGATTATAATAAAAAATGTCGAGTTGGAATTCTAATCCAATCCGACATATTGAAATGTAACATCTGGATCTGAACATATCGACAAAGTTTAAAACAATATTTCTCATCTCTCAATTTCCGCCACGAAGTTTTAAAGTATACGCGGGAGAAAATTTGATCAGACTTACATCAGGCGCTATTCTTTAAACTTTCTTCAGGGGAAATTAACGAATGGCAAAATGAATCGAATAAAGTTGCGAATAAACGACAGTGAAGAATGGAATGATAAAGTTACATTTTGCTGTCAAGAGAGTACTTCCTGCCCTTTCGTACTTATTTTGCCCTCGCGTAAATCCCGTTTATCTTCTAGCCTTGGAAGTTTGAATGGGATTCATTGCTTGATTTTGAAAGATTCATCGGAGACGAATCATTAATTGAAATCAGAGTTTACTCTTTTCTGTTACGAGGAGGGAAATAAGTGGCGCAAACTCGATTGAAATGTACATAATAGAAACAAATTGTGTGTATAATTTTAGTCTCTTTAATTATTTAAATGTTTCTTTGCTATACTATACTGAATCCACCAAATAGAATTTTCATATATTTATCATCAACGCCCCCAAAAACCATTCAATGCATTGTTTTTTGTCCACATATCTTCTTTTTGCACTTCAAAGTTAAAGGTACAGCAAATAAACAAAATGTCATGCAGATTATTTACAAAGAAATCAAATGAAAAATATGAAAAATTTATACTAATAAAATTACTTTTTAGTCAATTTTGAACCGCCATTTTATATCCAATTACTTCAAAATAGACATTTTAGTTTTTTTAACGTGATATTCATACTCAAAGACCCTAAAATTACCGAGTACAGGTTTTCAAAGATGAATCATGATTTCAATCCGCAAATTTCGATCCGCCATTTTGAAGCGGCCATCTTGAAAATGAAAATGTCAATCTTGCGACTTTATGTTCGTAATCAGACAGTAAAAATTATCGAGTAAAAAATGATATGCTCCAAAGTGTTAACATGAATATGCTCATAACGTTGTTCGGATAAATGTCAAAATTTATAATGGCCATAACTTTGACAGAAAAAATCGTCGGTGACAGTTCGAAAACAGTAGCTCTAAATGATGAAACGCAATGTAAAAATGAAAATATCGTATTTTTAATAAAACTGTCTTGAACAAAAACAAATGTTGAAAATAATGAAACATGTCGATACTGACGAATTTATCGGTATTTCCGATAATTAACAACGGAAGAGGTAAAATGTTTGAAGAAATATGACGAAATAAATTCTTTCTCGAGTTTTAACAAAAATACGTATCAACATTATAGAAAAGTAGGAAATACGTTATGACGATAGAGCAGTCTCGCCCTCTGTATAAATTTCTTGACAAAATAAACTTCAAGAGCGATGTTTAATAGTTGTTGATTTTTAGTTCCAAAAAATGTATAACATTGTAAAAATGCAATTGCAAGGATGCGCTAATAATAATAATAATAATAATAATATATAGAAGAATGTTAAACGACGATAAAATAGCAGATGTGTATGGCAGAGTGCTATTATTGCTGAAAATTATAGGCGAATGAATAAGAAATATGCTAATGACAAGTGCCAGCTGGTGGGGGGTTACGTTTGAGTAAGTTGCGTCAAGGCAAGTAGTTCATATCATCAAACGAAAACTGTGTCTTGTTGCATTTGGACCGATTTTTTAGAAGCTTTCAGAAAAGTATGTATAAGACGTGAAAAATATTCTCCATCGATAAACCTGTAATCGTATAAAATTTCAACATTTATTTAATACCGAACTATCGTTTTCATATTACTTTCTTTTGTATAAACTGTGTGTATACAAACTATTGACGTCCACTTTTTGTTTAGAATAAAAATGACTATAAATTGTTGAGATATTTGTGAAGATCGATTTTAATGAATAATTTGATTTTAATTTTAAACTTTTAACTGTATTAAGAATGTCCTAACTATGTTTTCTATGGTGTTTTTTTGTAAAATATACAAGGTATAATTGAAAAGTAAAAATGAGGCTGATTTGAATGTGGCCAATTAAAATGAGGTTAATTATACATTTGATATATATATATATATATATATATATATATATATATATATTAGATTTGAACAATATTATATTTACCAGCGATATTTTACTTTATTACAGTTTTAAATGTAAATCGCGAATCATTGAGCTTTATTATTATTTATTATTTATTTGCTGTGCTTGGGTGACATAAACGTCGCATGTACAAATGTATCGGACTAGTTTACTACAATACCTTGAAACAAGAACTTGTATTCAATATCTAATAAAGGTATTTAAATATTTTTATACATTTCAAATATAAATAATTACCAAATTAACATTCTACCAAGGGGGTTTTAACATTCTTAACATTTTTTAAGTTTGTACATAAATATTATTCATTTCATTCAATCAAACAAAATATTATTATTATATATACATGTGTATAGTTATACACATTAATTTTGTATATTTTCGAAAATATATTCTGAAGAGGGCCACGAAAAATGGCCGAAACGATATTAAATAGGTTATATTATGGTTTCATGCTAGCAGATTATAAATAAATAAATAAATAAATTATGTATATTTATTAAGCATCGATGATCCTAAAAATATCAAGGAGTAATACATATTTTATTAACATTTCTAACGATTTTGTCGATACTTATCGGCCTTTGGAAAATGCCAATTTTAGTTTTTGAATGCAGACTTAACATTTCTTTCAATTTATTTTATATAATAGTGACAATTTTTAGGAAGTTTATTGAGCGTCTAAAAATGTTGACATGGATTTCGTTTTTTATAGTCTGTTTTTCTCTCGTGCTTTGTTCACTTATTTTTTTGCAGTATTTTAACGATTTCCCAGACTAATTTGGTTTATTATATTATATTTTTTCTTCGTTTAATGAATTTTTATCAAAATTCTAATATCATTATTATTATTCTTCGATAAGCTTTAATACATTTTTTTTAAAGCCCTAGTATATTCAATAACTAGAAATAAAACGACTATGTGAAACAAACCATAAAACTTGAAAAACTTTCATTTGCTTGAATGTTTTTATTTTATTATTTTTTTACGTTTATTATTTTTTAAATTATTTTATTTCTTTTATGAATATTATAGATTGATTTGAAAATTGTCGAGACGATATTGATTTTTTTATTCATTTTTTTTTACCACACACCATTTAATCTCACACACACACATATATATATATATATATATATATATCACAAGGGACATGTAAGTTTTCTGTAATAATATATGTAATATTACAGAGATATTGCGATATATCTGTGAAATTTTATTTTCATCTGTAATTGTCAATGCAATTTGTTATTATCACCCTTTCCATCACTTGTTGCCGTATTCGAATTTCCAAGTTTGTGCGGCCATTCGTATGGAATTAAAAGAAAATGAAAAAAATGTATCGGCTTTTGAATATTATATAGTATAGACTGATGTGTGCATATACTAACACAAACTTACGGAAGTAATGTTGTGTGACTGTGTACATGAACACGTTGAACGCCCTCTTTCTGGAGTGCTGTAAGTTCTCGGGTGGTATTTTATATATATGTACATAACCACACAAAGTCACGCCTGCAAGTTTGTGTTAGTATGCACACAGTCTATGGGTCTTCAAACTGTACCTTATAGATTTATAGCAAAACGCCCCCAAACGATGCTTTAGATATAGTTATGGATAAGAATTGCAGAATGCGATTCTTCATTGAATTTATAGCAAAAAAGATTTTTTGCGAAAATGTTATCCAATGTCCAGAATTTAGTTGGCAAGCGATTAAAGCTGACCAATCCAGACGCTCGCGCTCCGCTTTGCGTATATATAGAGCGCTTTCCAATAGCAATCGCCTGCCGGAGGGAGCGTATACGTTCTGATTGGTCAATTCCATTTTAATTTATATTAATTCAAATTCTAAAATATAATTGCATCCAATTTACGCAAGGAACTTTTTGTTGATTGAAAACACCGCGAAGTATTTTATCTTTTAATAATATCCCCATCACTATGATACACACTATATATATATATATATCTTTTATTTTATTTTACTATATTTTATTTCTTCATCGTGCGCAAAAGCTACTTTTTTGTATCTATACATTGTAACGGGAGGATGACACTGAGATTGTCCGTAATGACCAGGGCGGTAATAAATTTATCAATCCAATCAATCAATCAATCTCTCGATACGATATATTATAAAATGTGAGAATTCATGTTCGAAAATATAATTAATATAATTAACACCCCAAATTTTCACGACAGTAAGCAGGACGGCGGAGCTGCTGCCATCTGAGCGACTGCTCCACATGCGGACATCGCCATCCCGATTAAGGATCGGCCGGGCACCAAGAAAAAAGTCAACTCCGTAAAGCCGATTGCCGACATCGAAGAGAGCGATGGACAACGACCAGAGGAGGAATAGCGCAACAAACAGAAGGAAGCTCTCTTTTCTCGGCTTCGGCTTGAGAAACCCGGTAAGTTCTATTATTCTTTTATTGCGCCTTGTTTGTTTGTTTGTTATTCGATAAATCAGCTTGAAAGAATAATAAAGTAAACCACCGGCGGTCTCGGTATTCTTGAAGCTTCTTATTCTATACGAGATTACTTCGGTAAGAATGGAAAAGATGTTTCATTATATAGACTTGTATATATATATATATATATATATATATATATATGTGTGTGTAAGTATACAAAAATATCTACAAAATAAAACTCTCGTTTCGGACGTAAGATTTCGTGCTCTTTCGAAATCCGATGTCAAAATATAGGGGGTTGCTATTTTGAAAAATCACATTCACCTTGAAATAACCTCGAAAGTCAAGTCCAAGGTCAAATATAATGTCACCATTCCTTGTTGAAAGTTACTTAAGAAATGACCTTGAATTTTTTTAACCATAAAAATATGGAAGATTCCTGGTTTTTTATAGAACGTGTCCGAAAATTCTAATCTCGTACGTAAATTACACAAGCATTTCGAAATTTCGCGGATATTTTATCAAATCAAGTAAATGTTTTGTTCCCATATCAGGAAATGACGTTTCGCATTGAGAGCCCTCGAGCGACTTGAAGGGTATAACCTCGAATTCGAATCTTTCGGTCTCGTCGATTGCGGGAAAAATATGCGACCGCGCCGCCTGGTGGACGATGAAGCAACTCCGTCCTATAAATGTGTTTTTCAAATTGAATTTTTAACGAAGTAAATGATTACTCGATACTCGAATAATATTTTTACCACAGTATTATCGAGTAAATGTTTTCTCAAGTTCAAAGAATTAATATTTATTTTAGCATTGAACATTAATTTGTAATAATCGTTTTGCCATTGAAAAATAAAGGTCTAAATAATTATTTCTCACGCGACTCCACCCGATCATTGACACATCATGAAAATCCAACATTTAAAGGAATTTCAAATATTTTGCCATTTTTAGATAAGAGGATTTTGCAACTAGTAAAATATTTGAAACTCGTATATTACTATGAAAATACTGACTTATTAATAAATTACCTCGACATTATAATTATCGAAAATTTACATTTCAAACGTTTAAATTATTGTCAGCATGCGAGCTCAACTAATGTGAGAAATAATTCGTTTGTCTGCACTGAAACGTGAAAATTATATTATGTGCGATGTAGCATGTCAGCATTATTGCATTATTTTGTAAAGAAAACAGAGACGCGCTAGTATAATTGAGATATATTTTTTATTTACTTCAGTCGTTCGTATTTTAAATCTCATTAGATCAAAATTAATAAACGGCAAAAATTATTATTGTTATAAAGTATGATTATAAAACTACTTACTATTGATAATAGTACTTTTATTTTATTTTGAATATTTACTATATGATGAACGGTGACATTTTGCGAGATTCAATAGCAAGTTTTAAATTTTATTGCGAATCTGAGGGAATTCACACGGAAATGTTTCACTCAATTGCTCAGTCAAGTATATTATTTACTTCAAGTTTGCACCAAGAAATTTAGAGATACGATCTCACACTGAACTTGTCTGTAGAGAGATTTCGAATATTCAAACAAAATTTTATATTTTATGTTTAATACGTTAAATTTCAATATAAAATTAAAGTATACATTTTTCTTTATCCTGTTTAATGATTATGGTATAAATAATATTTTTTATTTTATACAGGATAGTTAGATTGATTATACAGTTATAGTATATAATCCTTTTTGACGTTTCCGTCTTCTTTGAGACCCTCCTTACAATTATATTTAAATATAATTAGTATTAAAAAAAAAATTATGAAATTGTGTTGATACAAATTATGTTTATAAAACTTAATATTTATTAATTACATAATTTTAAAGCGTAAAGGTAACATCTTGTAATTATTTAAAAATTATTAATATTTACCAACATTACTGTCCCTTTTGTTTATTATAAGAAAATAACTGTTTAAATGTACATTTCGATCTTATATAGGTAATAATAACTTTCGGGTCTTGACAGCTGTTTAATTTGTAAACAATCCTGGACGTAATTGATGTACATAAGGAAAACATAAATAAGAGGTCACACACAAATATTTAAAATTGATGTATTTTGCTATAAATACAGATGTCGGGTAGTAATGAAGATTTTTCAAAAATCAAATGTTTATCATATTTTTATTCTTTTCGATGAAGTAATTTTCAACATTTTTTCTTTATTTGACGCTTTGCATTCTGCGGCTATAATATTTTTACATCACTGTAGTCAAATCGTTGTCCAGTGTCGATTCTGTGTTGACGATTACTCTACTGATGGCAAGTTTTTTTTTTCTTCTCCTTTAATATTTCTTTTAAGTTCCGTTATTCTATTTTTTAACAATCTTCCTTTTGTATATGGGCTGAGTCATTTCAATCGATGCATCCAAACATCAGCCACAATAAGCAAAAAAAAAATTTTTCAAGGCAAAAACTGTCGAGGACAATAGGGGTATAATCTGTTTGTCGTAAAGATTTTTTGACCCTTAGGTCGATTTTCAAGGTCATTCGAAGTTCAAACCGAAACTGTACATTGATTCATAGTCGTAAAATTGACGTAAAATGGACGTACGTTGGACGTCTATAAATGTATACGTTCTTTGTACTTCTTAATATGTTCAAACGTACATTGGGCGTCCTGTTACGTCCACATTTCGTACATGGATTTATATAGTCTTAGTGACATTTTTTATTAATGGCCATTCCTTTTCAAGAGAAACGTTCAAAAGGATTATGCCAACTGCAATCAGTCCCAATAAACAAGTAAATAATACAACAAATAAAGAATATTCTCTACAATATCGAAGGGAATATCGTCGATCTTTGTTATTTCTGTGTTTATTAATTTATTAATTTAATTAATATATTCATTTTTTATTCTTTGGGATGAAGGTTTTTTTTTTGTCGATTTATTATCGATAAAAAATCAATTTTATAGGAAAATATAAACAATTTAGTCCATGCAATTTTGAAACAGTTATATCAAATAAGAGCATTTTAAAGTAATAAGAGCGTCGTCAATTTATAGGGTAATTTATAGGGTATACATATATATGTGTGTGTGTACATAAGTCAAGCTTTCATTGATATTTCGCTCGTGATGAAATGGCGTGTAAATGCACACATTCTGCATTCGTGGGAGTACGAAAAGTTGAAAAATATGAATTCCAGTAAAATTACAGCGGTTCCTGATGCATTCGTTTTGTTTGATATTTCCAGTATATATATATATATTAATATCGGATATCGTATTCGGAAATCCGTGCATATCCGCGTACTATTCGATTATTCAATTTATTACTGCTGCCGCGAAAATGATTGAAAAATAAAATAAAACGTTTATGTCACAATTTAAAATAAACTTGAAGTTATAATTTTATATTTTATGAATGTAAAATTTTAAAGATCGTTAGGAAATTGTGTTTTTTACAAAATTTCTATGCGAAGATGCGAATTTTCGGAGACGGCGAAATTTTTTAATAAAACGAAATGAAAAAAAATTTTATTCAACTCTTTAAATTTTATGTAGTGAAAATTCACACGTTTTGGAGTGATGTTTCATTCTACATTGGACTGAGACGGAGAATTTACACTCCGAACGGAGTTTGTCACCCGGAGAAATGTAGATTGAAAATTAAATTTTGAAAATTAAGATTGAAAATTCACTCCTTTACAAGAGTAGCTCAATTAGCACTCTTCGTGGAGTGAAATTTCACTCCAAGAAATTTAGAAAATATTATTACTGTTATTACTGTTACTATTATTATGAGTGCGGGGACCCCCCATGATGCCTTTTGAAGTTTTCCCCATTCCCTCGCAAAAAAATTATTATTATCATTGTTAATATATTACATATATGAAAAAAAATCATTTATAAAAAATTCTACTGTGTTATGTCTATATAAATATTCTGAGACATTCTTGGGACATTATGAGATATTCATTCCTTTTCAGCTGTTGAATTATTGTAACTTCTTGTATGGTTTATTTTTTTTTTTTTATTTTATTTACTATATATGTAGAATGAAGTATTGTCTCGGGATGGGGGCGTGGGAAGGAGAGACTGTTTATTTATTTATTTATGAAATAAAATATCGCAAAGTCAATTAAATCACAACGCCTTCTGGTGTTCGTCGAACAATAAAAATGTATATACGCAATGACGATTCCTGGGGTGCGTGCGGCTAATGTTAAGTGGTTATTGACTCGCGACAACAGCGACAATCGGGACAAACGGTCCGCGAGGTCGTCCTGCTTCTGGAATCTACGTCATCATCGTCGCATTAGACCAAAACGACGTTCCGGACGTGTCCCGACGTTAAATTCGATCGAAACGACGCATTTGCGGTCACTTTTGAAGACGAATATCGTTCACGACTTTTTCACTTTACGCACGACTTTTTTTACTTTAATCATGTCAACTTCCAGCGTGCATAAAAGTTGACTTTACGCACACAATTATTACAAAAAATTACAAAAAAATAATTTCAATGAAGAAAAAATTTTAAGTGAAGAAAACAATTTCTTATTATAAATCAAAAAAATAATTGAAAATTGTCGGAAATAAATGAAAATTGTAAAATTTTAAATAAATTACAAAAGAATAAGTCTTTTCTATATAAAATGAAGAATAAACTACACTGGAATCAAGAGAAGCGGTCGCTTCTCGCGCCAAGTTCGTATTAATGCCCGATGTATACATATATATATGCGCGTGCGGACCGCTACTCCTTTACCGCTCAC
>JAPYZR010005303.1:0-11318 GCA_030522945.1 Trichopria nigra
TTTGTAGAAGAAAAGAAAAGAAATGAGTATATGACAAATAAACATCAAAACAGATGCAATCCATGTAGTAATAATAAATTTATCATTTTTCAAAAATTGATGAACTTGTAACAATATAATCAATAAATAAATTGATAGAATTAAAAAAAAAAAAAAAAGCAGAATTATTCTATGTGAATAAAACAGACAATGCGTGATGTACTCCACATTCGACAACTAAACATGCTGTATACCCTAAGCGTACATCAAGACGTAATTATACATGACACGTATTCTTCACATGTTACGAGAGAATTCCATGACAATATACATGTCTACATAGTGTATATATACTTACAGAATGTACCATATTACATATTAAGTACCGAGTAGATGATTAATGATTAGCAAAGAATAAAGTGCAGTGAATGAGGCAGGTGCAATAAAAGGGTAAAAGAAAAGGGATAGGACGGTTAAAATCTCAAATTAACGCTAGTGCCATGGTTAGTCACTTAATGATATCCTGATGTATTGAAAGAAACTACACTGATGCTCGAAAATTTATGAATTGATCAACAGTTATGTTTTATGAGCTCAAATAATAGACTAAAAGGTGCAAATGTAGAGCGTTTTTAACTACCAACACTTTAGTACCAGTTTGTATCCGCACTGATTTACATGCTGTAACATTATAATTTACAGTTAGTAATAAAGGTTACTGTAAATATAAGAAGGGGATTTCGAAACGCCTTTCTCAAGGGATACAGTAGTACATCAGGACCCAGCACCCAAAAAGATAATCGACATTAGAATTTTATTAAAATTTTGAAACTAATTATTAATATTATAGACTGAATGAAAATAAGGAATGTTTTCGTAAATTAAATAACTGAGGATTTATTTAACTAAAAAACAATAAAAGTGTTTTCTATATATAAGTTCTTACACTGAACAGTTTTTTGTTTTGAATGAAATAAATGAAAATATATTTAGTGCAATATATAAAAAAAAAAAATGATTAGTTTTAAATATTAACAATCATGTATATTCCTAGTATCTTCTCGTCGTAAGTTGAAATCGAGAATTGAAAAATGTATAGTTTATATTTTATTTTTGTTTCTACCGTTAATTCTCATTATTTTAGCGAAAATATTAGCATGTCAGCTCAAAAATAACTAATGCAGTAATGCATTATATAAACCAGATTATTTTATCGAAAATGGCATTTTATCTTTTGACAGTAAAAATGGTAGACCATCACTTCATAATATTCTAAAATTACAAAAGCTACCTCATCTCAAGCCTAAAGTATTAATGGCCTAGATATTAATTTCCCCTCTTAAAGCATTACGTATACATTTCAAAGCTAAAACTAAAAGCAACTAATTTTTTAATCTGTTGCTGAAAACCAAAACATAATTGTATTATTAGAGCTTATTATTTTATTATTCAATGGTAAAAAAATATTTATTAAAAATGGAAAATTGGAAGATAATTTGATGTTTATGTTGGTCAAGAAGAACTGTACTACTGTAATCCCACTAATACTATTTTTTCTTTTTGTAAAAAAGAATCGTTTTTTTATGTATAAATTTTAAAAGTATCATATTCATTAAAATGTAAGAATAGCTTATAAGAAAAAACTGTAGTGATTTTATATCAATTTTAAATAATCTTTTCGAATAATGTTGAAAAATATACGCTTTAGGAAATATACCTAACAAAATTACACAATTTATTGTCCTAAAATTTTAACGGAAAACATTTTTATTATTATCCTTTTCATCAAGTATAAAGAGGTTGGTCAAATTTATCCCGCAGTTTCAGAAAATATATCATTAGTATTTGTGTTATTGTAAAACGTTATTCTTCATTATTATTGAAAAACATGAATATTTTATGAAATTCAGCAGGGAGGAAAAGAACGTTATGTTTTGGTTCACTACATGTACAGTGTTTCCTCCAAAACCAAAGTCCCTGTGAGAAATTACATTCTACATTCATAAGAATTTATTAAAATTGGACAAAAAGTTAATAGAACCCTTTTTCTACTATCGATAGACATTTCATGTAAAAATTAGTTTTAAATTTATTTGAACAGTCATTAAAAGAACTGAGAAAGATTGTGTTACATAGATCAACAACTTTGCGAGTTCATTACTTTATTAATGTTTTAAAATAAACAGTGTTATTTACTGATTGAACTCGTACGTACTGAGTACACATTGTTTGATCTAGTAAATAATGGTACAAAACTCATATATTTGTATAATTCGCTCTGTTAATGATCACTTGAAGCTCTGTTTTTAAGGCTCGAGTAATAAAATAAAAAACTTATGAAATCAAGGTAAATGGAAATAGTTATATACAACGACAGCCGAAAATAATAATTATTTAATTTTGCAGACATTACTTGTGACGATGAAACTGGTTTGGGTATTTTTTGTGAAAAGTCAACTTTACATTGTACTAAATCCGAAACATATCGATTTTTTAAGTTTTATGCAAATCTCCCCTGTAAAAATAAAGAATGTATTTCTTTATTACAAGACCATCTTTTGCAGTATAAAGCAAGCGAGTTCCAACATCACAATATCTACAAAATTAATTAACATTTTTGGCCATCATTTTGTGTAAAATACTTGTATTTACTTCAATTATAATAGTTATGATTATTATAGTTATTCACTACTCCAAAACTCATATTAGTTAATCCAATAATTAAAAATCATTTAAACAGATTAAATTTTAATCAAATATAAAACAAGGTGTATCAAATCTGTTACCATTTTAACTACAATCACACGAAATGACCAAAGACTGTGAATGTGCAAACCGTTTTTAACCAAAGTACTAAATCAAAAACTTAAAAGGGAGTCAATTGGATATCAAAATAAAAGGTAGAAAGCAAAGGTGAGATGAAGTGTAACTAACTTGTGTGCACGTAGAACCGACCTTTCCGTTTGGCCGGGCGGAGAACATGCAATGCACTGATCCAATCGGGATTAACTCTTGAGCTCAAGGTGAATATGACTTCCAAGCTGAACGGATCCATTACTAAAACTTCTGGGTAATATCTGTGAAAGAATAATATTACTGCAACATTTTTTTAAAAGTCCAACATAAAAATTAATTCCATTTTTGGATAGGTTTCATATATTTATCCGTACAATCATTAGTTCTCATTTAAGAATTGCATACAGCAAATTTCAATTACATTTAGTTAAATTGATACAAAATATGTAAATTTATATAAGTTTATCTGAGAGGCTACAATTTCATAAATAAGTACACAAAGTAATGTGCGAATAACAAATGCTAAGAAATGTGCAAATAATGATAATAAATACCAAAAGTTATAAAAATATCACAAATAATAATTAGTGCTAAACGTAAGTAAAACATACCCTGAACAAAATAATTTAACATCATCTCCACCAGCTGATACATAGGGCAACATTTGAGTGTGAATATTGTTAAGTTTGACATTTTCTCGGCATTTTCCATCAACTAGATCCCAAGTGCACATCTCACCGCTCTCACTGCTGCTGACAATATAGTTCTGTTCCATAACAACGCTGGCACGACTAAGGCAAATTATCGGAGCTGTGTGGCCAACAAGTAGACATCTTGGAACCATCTAAGAAAATATAAGGTTAAATAACATTTTTAACATTTCGATTACTAATTTTGAAAAATGTGTAACTTTACAAAAATACAAACGCACTTTTAGCGTCTCTGGATCGACTTGCCACAGACATATCTGTCCATCATAGCATCCTGTCACGAGAGTTTTCTGGTCCCGTGATAAATAGATGCATGAGATGCAGTGTGTAGGGGCTATGCGACCCCATAGCACTATCGGCACAACCAGACTTGTACCTGCCGTCATTTTTTCTCAGTCTATAAACTAGAAAATGCATACGGTTAAATTGTGACCCATATATTAATATGCTTTAGATGTTGTTGATAAAATGATTAAAGTATTATTACATTTATGCACCAATATTATTGACAATATTTTGAACACAAAATTGCAATACTTCATTAAATGTTAATTTGAGTTATTCGTGTATTATTAAAATACAAGTTTCGAAACGTATTGTTTATCATAAAGTTATCAGCGACCTCGTGAAATTTTATTACAACTCGCTGTGCTAATAATTTTTCCTATATTTATTTTAAATTAATTCATATAATGACTTCGAATATCATAACAGAATAATCGATTATAAGTGGTAATTAATTGGATCAATAAATATACAGTGATATTCACTTGCGTAGAAAGTTAATTTTCGAATGCGAAATGGTTGAAGTATTTAGCTGTCTAAAACTCATCCGTATAAAAATCCTGTCTCTCGTAGCTCTTTATCACAAATAATAAAAAAGTCATTACATATGTTGTGCTGAATAAAGCGTCTGCAATATCATACTCGTATAGAATGTCACCGTGCGTTTGCATGTGACACTTTTATCGACATTTTTTAAACATTTTCGTCGGGCCCGACGGTGATTATGAGTTTTCGAGATATCGCGATAATTACCGAAGACGCTAAACGGCGGAAGCAGTTGTTTCGTGCCTCGAGTCTGGCGAAATTTGCCGATAAACTCAAAAATTTCACTGTATTCTTATGCATTCAGCCATATTGAAATACGAAGAATACGATCAGCTGTTTAGGAACGAAACCCGAGACACTGACGTCATAATTCTATCTCGACAGATTGGCTTGGGAAAAGTGGCGGGAAGAGGTGCCCCAAATTAAATTATATCACTATATATGCGCAAAATATGCTTTCATCACGTCATCACGTCTTTTCTTTTATGGCAATTATATTACATATCTCTCTATATATATATATGTATGCATTTATATTTTGGTTGAAAGTTACGTAAGATGTGCAATTTAACAAGAAATTTATTCATCACGTAAAATGAAACATGCGACATATATATATATATATATATATATATATATATATGTATATAGACATATGCGTTTTGACAGACACAAGTTTTATAATAAATTTATATATTTTATGAAATATACACGCATATATCGGGATGTATATATAACGTACACATATATTTAATTATATATATTCACAACATAAACAGAACTTATTGATATAATGATCATATTTGACATTGCATTCGTGATGCGTCTTTGAGTTCGAGTTTCCCGCGGCGGCTCTTCCATATTACTCCATCTGTAATCGGCGTCTAACTTTTATAAACGTCACACGCTGTCGCGCACTGTTATATATATGTATTGTATACATAGAATGGAATACTTTTTACAAATAATGGTAAGGACGAAAATGAGCAGTCTATATTTTGGCACAGTTTCATTCGATTTATATTTATAGAATTTTACTTTTTCTGACCTGACCAACCGCCCCACCAATCACCAAGTATACACCTTACTTTAAACAAATATATATGTACACAAGTGCTAGTGCGCCGAGAAAAAAAGTTTCAGTGTCAGGAATACCTCACGATTGATCGTTGCTCTTGCTTCAATTTTTACCCTAACCTACACAACGAAGGCGTTTCCAAAAACATTCCGTATTGTATATCGTACATTTCCGTTCGATTATCATTTTATTTCACCAACAAAAGCATATATATTTATTGTATCCTTAATCATTGCAATTGTAATAATTAGGCAAATTTTTTTTTAGATTTCCACGCACGGTTTTATGTAACTTATACATATACCGAAGCAATTTCGAGGTTAAAAATCCAAAAATATAAACGTTTTATAAATATTTGATTTTTCAAAGATATACTAGATAGTATAGAATATTGGTTGTTATGTTTGGATTAGAATTGTAAATGGATGTTGACATTAATTAGACATTCAAAATATTTACCTTTCATTTTAATCTAGTTCAATCGTGTATTTTTTTTTATTTTTTTATCTTTTTTCCGCATTTAAAATAAATATAGTCCTTAATAAATATATTAGGAATTTGTGGTGAAATAAAATGAAATGTCACTATGAAGTACTAGGGGTTGCCCAAAATGCTGCAGATGACGAAATAAAAAAGGCGTACCGTAAGCTTGCACTGAAATGGCATCCTGACAAGAATCTTGAAAATCCGAACGAGGCGAAGGAACAATTCCAGATAGTTCAACAAGCATGGGAAGTTCTCAGTGACTCACATGAGAGAGCATGGTACGATAATCATCGTGAAGCAATCCTCAAAGGTGGAATTGGAGACGATTATAAAGATGACTCGATAAACTTGTTCCAATATTTTTCATCCGGATGTTTTAAAGGATATGGTGATGACGAGAAAGGGTTTTATAGTGTATATCGAACTGTTTTCGAAACAATAGCTGCAGAAGATGCTGAATTTGCCAAAGAAGGAGATTCGGATGAAGAAATACCTGCCTTTGGAAATTCTCAGAGTTCTTATGAAGAAGTGGTCCACAACTTTTATGGATATTGGCAAAGTTACACTACCAAACGTTCCTTTGCTTGGCTCGATCCTTACGATATAAGAGACACTCCTAACCGTCGTGTTCTGAGATTAGTGGAAAAGGAAAACAAAAAAGTTCGAGATAAAGCCAAAAAAGAAAGAAATGATCAAGTTAGAAACTTGGTAGCCTTTGTTCGGAAAAGAGACAAAAGAGTTCAGGCTCATGCTTTGAAACTTGCAGAAAAATCAAAGGAAAATGTGCGAAAAGTTGAAGAAAGAAAAAGGCAACAATTGTTAGAAAGACAAAAACAATTGAAGGAACACGTCGAATCAGAATGGTCAAAGTTTTCAAATATCGAATCTGAACTCAAACACATTGAAGCAAACCTAATGGCTCAGTTCGGTGAAGCAGCCACGTCTGAAAGTGATGACGATAAAGATCCTGATATGGAAGAGTTAAATGCATTATATTGTGTAGCCTGTAACAAACTTTTTAAAACACATAAAGCGTTTAGTAATCATGAAAAATCTAAAAAACATAAAGATAATCTCTTAGTGATGAAACAAGACATAGAAGAAGATGATAAATATTTTAATAGTGATAGTGACGTTGACTCAGAAAACTCGGAAAACTCAAAAAATATAAGTAATGAAAAACCTCATTTAGCAACTGGTCCAGAAATGCCAGATTTTCTTTTAAATCCCTCTGAAACCAAAGCTAAAGATGACGATAATGTACCAACTTCCGATGAAGAATTGATATCAGATGATGATACCGATTGTAAAAAACAAAGATCCAAAGGACCTTCAACATATGGAGATGCAAGTGCTAATGTTAGAGACTCTCCTCTTAGTGGTTATATTCTGGGTAAGGATTTAACAAAGAGCCAACAAAATAGTAAAGATGGTGGCAGTGAGACATCAGAAGACGAATTAATATCAGACCAAGATGATTTGGAAGTTATTGTGAAAACTAAAAAACAAAAAAAGAAGAAAGGCAAGAATATTCGAAAAGCAGTTCTTGATGATGATTCTGATGAAGACGATCAAGATGTAGACCTCTGCATGGGACTCTCCAAAAAGCAACGAAAAAAGCAGCAAAGAAAAGAAGAAGTAGATAAAACGGAACAAAAGGAATCTGTGTCAAAACAATCTAGCATTGGCGATAATGTAAATACAGATAAGGGGGAGCAAAAATCTACTGAAAATTCGCCAGAAGATATTCCAGGAAAATTGAGTGAAAGTAATGATGATTCTCCTCAGGAGACTGTATCTCCAGTTCCTGGAAAGAAAAAAGGCAAGAAAGCAAAAGAACTACGAAAAGCTCAAAGACAGGCAGCAGGAGAAGAAAGAATAAAAAATAACCGTACCAGAAAAGCATCAAAAAGCCTTGATCTTCCAGAAAATACAGAATTATGCTGCGTCGCTTGTAAAGCTGAATTTCCAAGCAAGAATCGATTGTTTGAACATTTAAAAAAAACTGGACATTCTGTGTATTTACCTCCTTCAACAACAAAATCAAAGAAATCCTCAGATAAAATGAACAAAGGACGAGGAAAAGCTAATAAAAGTAGCGATTGAAATCCAACAGATTTTCATTAGTTCCAATTCATCCAACTAATAAATTGTAAGAAACTATGGCGAATAATAATTAATGTTAGAACCTGTAATCCTGTATAGCAATAAATTAAATTAAATCATTTAATATTCATAACAGAAGCTTTTGTTTTTCAAAACAATATAATTTTTAAATCGAAATATTTGACCTTTTCTAATTTTTAACATTTTCAGGCATCCCAGTAAAAAAATATCAATTTAAGTATTCATCTAAAAGAAAATGAATGTTATTCACTGTGCTGCGACTCATAGGTGAGTAAATTAAAATATTTGCGATTTACTATTATGCTTTTATTATACCCTAAGAGCATAATCGTGTATTTTATTTATTTACCAGTAGAATAACTTACATAGAAGTTAACAAAATTTAACAATCCACGTCACTCCCATAGAGGGAAACAAACAGTTACCTGTTGGAGAGTCTGGTTACAATATAAAAATATATTAAAAAAACTTAAAATTAAATATTGTTGGTTGTATATAAAATACATATGTAAACTTATAATAAATATTTTTATCAGTCTTTAATAATTTGCTCCTAAATTATAATTTTTATGAGACTTTTTTCACATTTTTTCTTCAATTCTCATTTAAAAGAATGCAATGTCAAAACCAAAACAAAATGATTCGAGAACACATTTTGTTAGTTATAAAATTTAGTACGGTCTTAAGTTATTAAATAGAAAATAAACAAAATAACAGCAGAATATGCTTTCAAGCTTAACAAAATGATTTGATATAATTGTGGATATATTATTAAAAGCTAGGTGTGGTAATTAGGTGCTGCTACAGAATTGCGAATTCCATGCTTTCAAATAAATCAAATAAATCAATAAATAATTAGTACGATTAACTCCTTTGCAAATAGGGATTTTACTATATACAAAGTTCACTTTCTTTACAGAGCAAGTACAATGGTAGCAAAAAAACTAGTGTATCCTGCTGCGGAACGCAATAAAGATCCGATTTTATCGGTTCTCCGAGACTATATTCGACGAGGTCCAAACCAGACATTTCTCGAAATCTCTTCTGGTTCTGGACAACACATTGCCCATTTTGCACCTCATTTTCCCCAAGTGACCTTCTATCCATCGGAATACGAACCGACACTTCTTGAAAGCATCCAGGGTCATGCAGGTGGCTTCTCCAATGTGATTGCACCATTGAGAATCGATATTGTCACTGACTACCGATCTTGGAGTGGTGGAATTTTCAAAGAAAAAAGCTTTGATTACATATACAACGCGAATCTTATGCACATCTCGCCCTTCGAGTGTTCTGTTGGACTATTTAAAAATGCAGGAAGATTACTGAAGGACAGTGGTATTATGTTTACATATGGACCATTCGGAGTCGATGGGAAAATCTTTCCAGATAGTAATATTCAATTTGATAAATCATTAAGGTCTCAAAATCCGCAATGGGGTATTAGAGACATTGAGGACTTGAAGAAACTAGCACAAGAAAACAATATCGAGTTATTTAAAATAATTGATATGCCTGCCAATAACAAAACATTGATATGGAAAAAAATATAATTTCTCATTTGTATTTAATAGTTTAATTGATTTCTAAATTTTGTGCAGTATAGCAATAGTATTATATTAATTCAATATTAGTTCAATATTTAATGAAAAGAATATGTACTTAGCCTTCTAATTGAAAATCGTTTAAAAAGTATACTTAATTCTATTCATTTTCATGGAGAAGTAAATTAAAATGAAATCAAAATGTCTCTCAACATAGTAGTTATAATATTAGTCTTAAAACTCTAGATTAATGTAATCTTAAAAGGTTAATAATCTTTACAAAAGATGTTACCCTTTTGGTAATTTAAAATATTTCTACAATTTGTAACTTTATGAGGTATTGATTGAATGTTTCAGATTTTCTGTACAAGTATGTTCATATATGCTGATAAAACTTCTTTAATTATATATAATATAAATTTGAGTAATTATCCATCAGCGAAAAATAATTGAACATTTTATATAAATGTATTCAGAAACAATGTCAAATTTCCTAATATTTGCATGTCAAATGTCATGTATATTGCCATTAATGATACTTATTAAAAGTACAGTCATGTAAATTAGGCATGAAAATATGTGGATATCTTATATCTACAAGTCTTTGAGAATGAAAGTCTGCCTGCTCTTTGCAAGAAGGCGTAACCCTGTTCATTTAAATGTACAAATGTTTTTGCATAATATATTGTAATAATGTTACAGTATTGTATATACATATTTTCTAGATTAATTCCTTTATCTTTATTGAAAACGAAATATATAAAACATGAAAGATAATATACGTTAATATGTTGTTTATGCATATAATATCAATGAATATGTAGACAAACATAGAAGTCCTGAGTATATATAGAGAAGATAGGACTCGGGAGATAAAGGACAACAAATGCACTTTACATAAAAGTGTCTTTCTTATTCTAGTTAGGAGAGTATCTTATTAAGGAGAAAAGAATACTGTTTAACATAGGCTCGCTCCTTCTATAAGCATCTACGGTAGTATAAATACTATATGACTACGTATATATATGTACAATATAATATTAATAGAACAACACTTGTGAGCCTTATAAAATTCTGCTTTGAGTAAAATCTTATTTTATCAATTTACTATCAAGTTTAGATTTAATTCTTTGGTAAAGGCTTCAATGTTTGAAAAATGTGTCAATCATTATTTTTAAACTTCTCTGAGTTTGATTCAATGTCATTCATCTTGAGTGGATTGAATATCACGTAATCCAGTTGCCTTATCCTACAAATTCCTCTTAACTTCAGCAGCTTTTTTTACTGGAGTCCGACTTGGACTAGTTTTTCTACTATTGGGATTATGTTTTAAGGTATGAGCTCCATCTATAAGTTTTTGAAGAAGTTCATTATAAACTGCATACTCTGCTTCCCCGAAAACAGCAGGATCATGACGGGCACCCCGAAAACAGCAGGATCATGACGGGCACGATCATAACAATCGCAAAATTTATGTATCAAGTGTTGACCATCATTATTGAGTGTTGGAGATAATACATGCATTTATTAGATATGCTCTCAAATTATCTGTAGGATGTCGCCTTAAAGTGCCTTCACATTTAGCAATTTCAGCGTCTAATATCTTGTTATCATCCATAGCTTGTAATCTATAATAATGGGAAAATGATTTTGTTTTGAAACATTTTGGATTAGTTTTGGTTCACACTGAATTTTTGGAATCATTTCGAAATATTTCTCAATCTCTTTTCTCATTAACTTTTTTGTATCAAATCCAATAGGAACATG
>JAPYZR010005304.1:0-11684 GCA_030522945.1 Trichopria nigra
TGTCTTCTTACATTGCGAATAAATTGAACAGTTGAAAGGACTGTTTTACGAATCGATACCGGTAACGCATTAAACAATTTCGAAGCCATACAGGAAAAATGTCGAAAAAAAAGTAAAATGATGGAACCGTTTTGTATGAATTAGATTTTAATTTGATAAATGTCTGATTAGCAACTTTTTAAATTGCTTCGAATCGACTTGAATCGATTTAAATATGTTGTACCCTATATTATAGTCTGGAAGGAACGCGGTCGAGCATAAAATTGCGTGAATATAAACCTATATATAATTCACAAGAATGAATGTTGAGAATGTGAATGAAAACAGAATGGATATCAAGACAAACAATAGGAGAACGTATAAATTGATTGTATGAATGGAAAAAATGATAGAAAGAGAGAGATAGAGAGAGACATGAACGAAAAAATATAATGAAGCTAAAGTGATCGAGAAGCTAAAATGTTAGATGGCATGATGTTTAAAATGATTGTGTATATAGGCCATACATAAAAACAAAAGTGAATAAAATAAACAAAGATTATTATTAACATAAATGAAGAAAAGCAAGAACTCGATACGATATAATCATCATGAAAATGTACTGATATTGAAAAACACGAAATATATTCTAACTGAAATTCGTAAAAGGAAATCCAAGATTTATATCAGAGATAAAAAAGACGATAAAAAAATTATAACGAAGAGAAAAATGTCTGCTTGACAAACGCATTGACACAGGTACAAATATAAGCATGCATTTATAATAGGCATTGTCGTTACGGGTCATTCAGTATTTATATCTGATTGCTAATTATTGTTTAGAAATATTATTTTTAGGAGAAAAATTTCGTTCGTCATCGGTGTTAGTGTAAAGTTGTGTCTATCGCGTTGGCAGAATATCAGGAAATCCATTTTGTTTTTACGGTATGTATATGCTGTGATGCAATGATGGTTTGTGATGTGCGAAATCGCACATATCTATAAATGGAGTATCGCATGCATAGAGATCTTGCTGCATGGAGATTATCGTAAGCTTTAAATTCTTCACGATAATTTGTGTTGTTTTCATTATCTCTTCAAGCCTTGATTACCTCTGATTGACTGTTACCAATTTTAAACGTTTTTTTTTTAATTTTGATTTTTGCTAATTTTATACATTTTCTCTTTTCTGGTTTGTCTATATCGTATATAATATATAGTACAGTTTTCGGCGTTATCCAATGAAAAATTTAACCCTTCGTTGAATCTACGTCGACATTAATTTAGGAATTTATTTGATTTTCGTTGTTTGACAATAAAAAATACATAATATCATTTTTATTTGAAATGTGCATCCCGACTTGGCCTAACTGGCAACTCTGCGTCTGAAATGATGATAATCAAATTTGATGCAGAAATTATATTATATATATGTGTGTGTAGATAGATAGTAATTTATCTTCATTTTTTCAGAGTTAAAGAAATACAAACTGTATTTATATATATATACTTTATTACTATATATTTCTTCAACTTAGAAAAAATGGAGATATATTACTTTTACAACTTTACCCTAATACCGAGGACGTACGAAATTTATATCCTAAAAATAATATTTCTAAAAAATTATTTCAATATATGTGTGTCTGTGTGAACGCACGCAAGTATGTGTTTGTAACTTCTGGTTAAGTTTTTCTTCAGATAACAACGGAAACTATATACTATATACTATACTATAAGTACTATTGACACAAAACTATAGAGTAACGAAAATGTATGCAAATATCAATATACATATATATATATATATATATATATATATATATATATATCATCTCAGCTAGTTTGAAAATCCTTAAGATGCTTCTGTAGAAAACGATTGTGAAACGCAAGGAAAATATTGTATGAAACAACGAAATGAAGAAATTATACAAACAGAGAAGAAAAGATCATTGTTTTGACGCGCTAAAATAACAGAGAAATTGGTACGGATTAGAACTATCTGGCCGATGACGTTAACAACCGAATCAATATAATATGAAATGCTTTTTCCCTACACATAGACGTACATATTTAATGTTTAGAGAAGACGTGTATTTACAAACTACAAATAGTTGTTCTTATATGACAACACATATTGGAAGAAATGAATATTAAAGCATACATAAAAATTGTACATTTTTTCATATTATATTTTTATATTCTTATTTGATATATTAATATATTTATTATAATTTGTTATTATATTGTTTCATAGATTTTTTAGATATTTTTTTTTAATTTTTTAATATTTTTTATGTATTTTTTGTTATTTAGTTTTTATTTATTTATTTATTATTATTATTATTATTATTATTATTAGTATCATTATTAAAAATCATTGCTATTAATATTTTGCTTTTTATTTTTAAACGCAGACTGGATAAGATTAGATTAGTTTAGAATTATTTCTGAATAATGAGATGATAAAACTTCATGCTTTTAGCTTCATTCATTGATGCAGGTACGTACGTAAACGATATTTGCATCACTATAGCATTAGATAAAAACAACATGGATTTCCTGAAATTTTGCCAAAAAGACGCAACTTATAATTTACGCAAAAACCGATGACGAACAAAATTTTCTACCTAAAAATATTAACTCGGACGTGTATAATACGTAGCAATTGGATTTAAATAGGCGGTGTGACTAACAACAATAACAATTTAAATACTCAAATACATCTGAATTATTTATCGTTTTGAAATTATTTCTCCTTGCTTCATCTAATGCAAGGTATATCGGTTATTTATATCGGTTATTATTTTTTTAAAATTTGAACATTTAAGATTTTCCCCATTTTGTCCATGTTTTGTTTAACTCTATGTGCGAATAAAAAAATGTATGAACATACATATATTTTTAGATCAGTACGAATTTCGCGAAGAAATGTTTTGCAAAGTGATCTTAAATCGTAGAAATGTATACATATGGGAAAGAAAAAAATCTTTTTTTTTTTTCATTTTATATGCGACCTCGAAAAAAGATGCTGTACGATATATAAGCGAGGAGGGAGAAAAAGAGAGTTCCTTTCGGTTTTCAGTGTGATGTGGGTCTATTAATAGCAAAGAAAATTGGAGAATCCGGCATACCACGAGGCTCGTCACTGCATCTTGAATCTTAATATATGAAGGACCCGTATAAACATGCTAACACATGTTTGGAACAATTGAGACTATGTGGAACAATCTCGAAAAGGGTTCTAAAATAAGACCAAGTCCTGGATACGAATTGAAATTTAGATGCATTTATAAATCACAAAGATTTTGATGAATGAAAAAAGGCGAATTTATAAGACGAAAACATTATTACTGTTAGTAGTTATTAATTTTTTGAAATCGATAATTATATTCCGCAGTATTAAACTTCAACGTTATATGAACACTTATTGTTCTAATCTCTTTACCTCGTATACGTAATCGTAGTCTCCTTTTTTAACACGTTATTTCCTATACTCGCGGTGTCCATTATTTATTTTAAATTGTTCACGAACACACAATATTTACATTCAACATCTACAACATAATAATACAATAAGTAAACGCCAAAGCGTGTGTTCATTGCCGCATTTTCGTTTATGGTTTTGCAGAGATACCGAAACTTTCGCAATAATATGCTAATAGGTATCGTCGAATGAGTCGCTGCCTGCGGTTTGAGTAATTCATTATAATTTTAATTGCAACGATTAGAGCCGACATAAATGGGCGATTTTCAGTTATGTAATGACGATCCAGTGTTTGTCTGCTTGATTTGCGTTTTTCACTGGTCCTACGGATCGTTTGTACGTAATAAAAATTGCCTTTCTTTTTTTATTTGCAATGTTCCTAACATCTATAGTGAGGTTTCATAAATTATGTCATTAATTATGTCATATTAAACTTTTGCTATTTATTTACTTATTACATTGCAGACACCTTCCCTGCAATCATTGAAAGTAACATTTACAAAAATTTTACTTATTGTTACCCAACTGTTACATTATTGTTACATAATTATTACATCATTTTTACGTAATTGTTACATAATTGTGCTTGGTGGGTTCACATTATCACACTTTCAAAATCCACAGAATTTGCACATAGAATTAAGCATCGTGTTTGTATATGAAGAAAAAAATTTTTTTAGTGCAGACCTCCATGTCCGACTATTTCTGAGGTAGCTTTTTCGAATGGCGCCTTTAAAATGTTCGACATACCATATGTTTGAGCTACTAGTTTTTTTTTTTAAATGCATTCTCACTATGAAACCGGTTGCTAATCATCTTCTAATCTACATCACAAACGTGTTCCCGATAGTTTTACTTAAAAAACATGCTTTTATACATACATTGATTTTTGTCGATTTTGGTTTTTAAATATGATTTTCGAGTTTAGGGAGGCCAAAATACATAGGAAAAATATATTGGCCTTAAATATACAGAAATATTGTTCCATTTTCTAAGTGCTTTCGATCACTTTCAATTTAATGTTCAATGACTCACGTGATTCTCGATTTTAAAAAAGTCTTATTTATTATTTCGGTAGTTTGACCTTGGACTACATGCAATACAAGTGAAGTATCAAACAGATAAAACTCTTACTCGGATGAATTTGAGAAATCACATTCGTAATATTTCATCTTATACTAAACTTACACCCTTTTTTCATTTTAGAAATGTTACGTTCATAGGGTGACGTTTCAGGCTTTTTGATGTAAACATCCTTTGCATCACGAATATAATTATAGTTTATTTTTATTTGGTATTGAATGAAATCTTACTCCAAGATACATAACACGATATATACATCTATTTATACTTTTGATTAAACTTTCCTTACCTGCAGTGAAAGTTTTACTTTATGGAAGGAAAATTCTTTCTAAAAAAAAGCAACATTTAACTCAATTGCCTTTAAATACATAATGTAATTTGTTTAAGTCAAAGTAGACTTTAATACATATCACTCATTACATGATTGCAATATTATGAAATCTTGAATCACTCTTTTTAGAGGATGTCTTTACTCTAAATATGAACGACCCAACTTGAACTCGTAGAATAGCCAAATAAATTTTACGTCATCACATGATCAGAGATCCATTATATAAACACATTGTTTTCCTACCTCGGATAAATAAATATGTTTTTCTGTATCATTATGCAGTTACTTAAAATAGTTTCGCAACAAGGTGTTACGAAGGTTGTTATTCATTAATAGTATAATTTATGATAATATTCCTTTTTTATAAAACTGACTTGTTTGCATTTTTTTTATAAAGCACATATTCCTACCTTGCCTTTTAAAAATAAATAAATAAATAGACAAAAGAAAAAATACAAATTATGGATATTTTGGATAAATGGATAAATAGAGGCATTACGCCATTTTGAATTATGTTTCCTTTCGATTGAGTGACTTTTTACGTAAACGGTCCGCCATATTGGATTCGCCATTTTAACTCTTGAAAATCTAACAACGTATTAGTGATCAGCTCTATCTTTAAAATCCCGTCAAAAACAATCATTGTTGTCAAACACAACCATTTGTTACCAACTGTGAAGGTGTCGACAATATGAGATCTCCATCTGGACAATAAATGATAATAGTATCCGCCGGTTAGAATATCCACATGACTACAAATGTTCAACTGGAGAAAAAATGATCAGCTAACGCAGAAATTCCCACCTGACCACAATTCTCCATGCAGTAAAAAATGTCAATCTGGTAACATTTTTGACAAAAGTTTTAACCTACAATGAAGTTCACTTCATAATATGCAAAATATTAACTTATCATAACTTTTAAAATGTCCACTTGAACAAAAATAACCATTTGCAGAAAACATCCGCCTAACTAAAATAATAAAAGTTCATGTGGTCAGCTTGTCAAAAACCACTAGCTGATAGAAGCTGGAAAAATTTTAAAAGTGCAAAATCAATCTGGACACGGATGATAAGAAATGCCCATCTGACATCTCCTATTAGAAAACTGTTATGAACTGGACAAAAATAAGGACCTGATCGCGAATCTCTACATCCGCTAGGAATCTCTGCGAATCCAGTCAGTCAAACATGTCCGTGTGGATAAAGACCATCTGGAAAACGAAATTATCTCACCAATACCTTTTATCATTCGACCAAAGAATTTTTGGTCAGATGGTACTTAGATGATAAGAAAATCGTTATTTTTCCATTTCGCAAATGATGCTAGTGTGCGTGTGTGTGTGTGTGTGTGTGACAATTATCGTTAAAAAGGTGACGTCACGCGTTACCTCACTTCCATTGGACATAAGGAAATATATACAGGCGCAATCGGTCGTAAATATAAATTGGATCACAATCGAGATGCGACCAATCGATAGGCGTCTATTCTTTAGAATCGCGTGCCGCTAACATAAGGTGTCAAAGTGGGAGGCTGCGAAAAGGTCCGCGTTGGCGTCGAAGGTCAGTAATTCGCCTCCGACGTCCGAGCCTTGGCCCATCGGTTCTCGTTCCGCGTTCTCTGTCGGAAGTCGTAATCATCCGATGAACAACAAAACATATTAGCATATATACGCAGGCGTATCATATATATATATATATATACATAGGCGTTCATCTTTAGAGCTTGACGCATCTCGTAAATACGCACCTCGTGCTTATGCCAGCTGACGACAGAATGCGCGTCGACTCGACGCTGAGGCTGGACGCCCATATAAAGACGTCGTCTGACGCGTCTTATCGATTTCGCACCACTCGGAAGCCCTTCGGCCTAAAAGATGACATCACCTACGTTATTTGGCTTTCTAGAAGCTTCCCACGCGCGCACCCGAACGAAGGAAAGGAAAAGCGCACTCATCAGGATCCTTTGGGGTCGACGAGAGGGGACCGGAAGTTGAAACCGGAAGAAGGCCGAATTGGGAATGTATACAAACGTCATTGCCGCGTGATTCGGCAATTATTCTAGATTATGGGTGTCACGTGCTGGGCATGATGAGTTAGGAGACTTTGTTCGTACGAGAGTCGCTCTTATAAAATTTAAGGGGTAAGGGCTATATAGCCCTTTGGAAACGTACCTATAATGAAGATTGTAATAAACAGTACCGCAAGTCATTGTCAGTGTCATATGTCAACATGACGTATATGTACGCAAAACGTACAAAACACGAAAATAAAGTATTGTTGGGTATATGTATATATGTGTAACCTGACTTATTAAGAGGGAACATTGCGAGCCATCCCTGGTAAAAATCGGAATGTACGAAGAATGTACGGTCGTCCAAATCACACTTTAAATGACGTTTAACTCTATATAAGTGAAGTGTAACAAAAGAGTGATTAGTAACTCCTGTACATCTCCCGTGAAAGATTCCGATTTTTACTTGCACTCTTCAAAATAAGAAGAGTGATCTTTCAAGCTTTTTGCAGTGATATTTAACTCTTAGATACATATAACGATAAATCGAAGACAACAATCGTAGCGAAATTGTCAAAACGCCCATACGAAAAGACTGAGCAATTGGAATGTGACGAAAATGGAATTGTCGGCATAGTCCGTCATTATGCGAGGTGCTTTTATTCGCGGCAGTGACATTGGCGCAGAAGTCGCAATGATTTAAACGAGACACCGATCTTGATGCGTGTGTGTATGCATATATTATATATATGTATATATACATATATATATAGAGAGAGAGAGTTTGCTTAATGCTCCGCTTTTTGGGCACGCGCATGACATTATACATTTCTACCAGAATGGTTTGTTCGAATACAAATGATCCGTTTAACAGGGTAATTCCTATCATTAAATCAATGATTAAACTTCGGTGTTCAGTGATTAATCTGCCGAGAATTTTTGAATTGCAATTATTTTTGGAACGTAATACCAATTGTTGCTCTCTGCAATGATTGAATCACTTTTTATATTAGTGGTTTTGTGCAGATGATAGAGTGTTTACCGCTCGTTTGTTCATGTTTTGTTTACACAAATCTTTGAGTGCGTGATTATTATTATTATACATAGTAATTGGCTTGCATTTTTTAACAAGTGGATAACTGCTATTATATATATATATATATATAAAAGAGATTAGGTTTTCAATAATATAAACAATTATAATAGTTGTAAACAAATGTAGGTGGATTTTTCTCACGAAAATCTATCATTTTTTAAAAAGCTTACCACATTTTCAAAAAATTCGATATTTTTCATTTGTCTAATTCGTAAATATATAGTATATTATAAAATTTTGAAAACATGACTTTTTTAACGTTGCACTGTAACTTCATTATACAGATATATATAAATTGAATTAATATTAGTATAATTGATATAATACACAGTTCATTTTTTGAAAATTATACATTTTCCTATCGAAAAGATATATTTAAAAGTTACGTTTTCGTACTTCTACAAATTCTACAATAAGTTTCTAGAGCCTTTAATATATATGCTTAAAAATAATCTTCGAATACGCTTAATATTAATACATATCCGATTGGTACCAATTGGTATACCAATTGGTAGCAGAAAACGTATTAAAAAATGTAAAATGAATGCTATTTAATTTTTTTCTACATTTTTTGTTACTAGGTATATATATATATATATATATATATATATATATATATATATATATATATAGGTATACTTGTACTCATCAGGATCGATTACGAAGTCATCGTAACAAAAGTAGGATTCCCTCAGGAAGTAATATCATTTTACTTTCGGATATGTATTAATATTAAGCGTATTCGAAGATTAAGTCCACTTTAATATATACATATATATGTATTCAAAAAAATCTATATATAAACATATTATTGCCTTGAAAATTTTATTGAGAAGATGCGTCAAAACTTGAGGTCAATCGCTGATAAATTTCTCGAGTTTTGCTGTATGCCCATTTGAAAAACAATTGTTTCAAGAAAATTGCGTTTAAAGTTTTAAAAACTGATTTGTAATGAATATTTTTACGATTTCAATTTTTTACGATTAGTTTACGATTCTAAAACCATATATAGTTGAATTTCTCATTACGTTAAAGTTATAATCTTCAGTGTTTTTGAAAAATCAGAAGAGCGCGAAATACATAATTTTAGAGCACGACTTCTTCTTTGAGTGTTAAAACATATTAAACAATTGTTTTCGTAACAAAACTATATCCATCGTATTTTTTGAGAAGTTCAAATATCGATTAAAGCCAACAAAATACAAAAATTCTACACGGTAGGGTCTTGATATTTCACAATAATTTGAAAAAAATTGTTTTTGACATTAAAGCTGGCATAAAAAAATATGACATTTCCAATGGCCACATGCAATATGTCAAGTATATGTATGCAATATACGTCGCGCATATCAGAATTAACAACTACACCCAATAGCGACAAAGCATCGATTAATGAGGTATTGTTTCGGTCACGTTTTGATGCGTACGTTGATTTCATTATTGCTTTCTTCGGTAAGCCGCAATAATAATAATACCTTACATAACTGTTCGATAATGATGATGTCATCCACGAATATTGTAATCGAACGATTATTACGTATATACGTCATACTTCATTCACATTTCGTTTTGCAAAGAATGTGCTGTAGTAGACAGAATTTCAGACTTCGTTCTCAATTATATAAGTTATGAGAATGAGTATATTTACTTTTTAATTGACAAATATAAATTGACAATTTATTGGGAACATCTGTTTAAAAAGAGAGACATTTTTATTATTTAGAAAAAAAAACTTGCGTTACCTATACCCCCGTAAGATTACATCTCAGCAATTGAAAAAATATTGAAATTATTAAATAATAATTAAATTAGTAGTTCCCGAATCCAATTTATTGACGTATATCCCGGTAATTCCATTTCATGAATGAATAAAAGGTCATTTTTACGAAACTCCTTTTATTAAAATATTTAAAAAAAAACATGCGAAAATTATTGAAATCGCCAAAAATGTTTCATTAAAATGAAGGCAACTCGACAACCACTGATAAAAATCGACAAAAGTAATAAAAATTTGACTATTATAATTTACAATAATCGACAAGTTAAGGGGGTTCTAAAGTAGAACAGTTGCCGACCTAACCTAAAAGCAGAAAAAGTACAAATAAAAATGAATTTAAACATTTTTTTCAAAATTCGGGATTTGGAAGTGTGATTCTACACATCATATACAGTTCCCGACAAAATATCGGTGACATTGGTTCAAAATTAAAGGAGGATATTATCCGAAATAAATTATTTTCTCCCATCAGCAACAATCACTTTTTATTTATACTTTTTTGTTGAAAAACTCGGTCGGTAACTGTTCTACTGTAGAACAAGGGGAAGCAAAAGTGATTGGGTCGATAACGTCAATTCCTAACTTGACATATTCAAATTAAACCCAGAGACTAGATATACTTTCAAGTCCAAATCTATTGCAGGGCATTTTTACGCGTTTGAACTGATTTTGCTGATAATTGATGCACATTCATAAAAAGACTTATAAAAGCGACCTCTAAAGTAGATTATGACTTGAAAATAGTTCCTAGTTTCTGTTTGATTTGATATAAATGTATTGGGTTAGGAATTGACGTTATCGACCCAGTTGACTTTTTGATAAGAAATAATAAAATTGATAAAGAAAAAAACTGAAATAAAAGTCGACCAAATTTTCCATAATTTTGGAAAATTCAGAAACAAATTTTGAAAATGTCTAAATAAGTAGATTTTATTTTTATTTATAAAAGTCATTTAAATAAATTACGGATGTTCCGAATTCGTTTAAAAGAAATAGAATATTTTGTATAATTATAAGGTTTTGGACAGTCGGCGTTTGAGGTGTTTGTATTTCGAAAATATTATTGTAAGAAATTATTAGGAAACATCTTATTTATTTGCGATTTCGACGAATCGTCCCGGACTCTGGGAATTATTGTATTTATTGTAATTGTTTTTCCAAACTGTAACGCGATGAAGGCGGGACGAGAACAAAATAAATTGCTTTGTTATTTTAATTTCTTTCCTTTTTCCTCCCCTCATGATATGCCATGTGCGGGAAGACATAAGTCTGACCGTAGTCCTATTGCCGACAGGCTCGGGTGCATTTTTGCATTTCGAGGCCTTTTTAGGTCAAGAAAGCTCGAGGAACTTGGGTTCCTTCGAGGCGAATTCGGCTGTGTGCAGAAATGAGGGGGAGGAGAGGGTTTCCAAAAGGGGTTTTTCGGAATATAATCGCGCGATTCATGGTCGAGCCCGGGCACTGATATATATTATAATAGATATATAATAGAGATCAGTGAGCCCGGGGGACCGTTCGAGGGGGGCACAATCGCGTGGGAGAAAAGTAGGAGCGCTTGATGAGAACTACTCGTAGATAACCAGAGATCCATTCTACGCTCTGCCTTCAGCGCGGCAACACGTCTGTAAACGATCTATTGTAAACAACAAAAATAATAAATAAAGCCCTTCAGGGATATCATCACGATTCAAATTGGTGCCGAAACCCGGGAACAGTGCCGGATCCCAGAAGGGTGAATTTGAGGTTAAAAATCGGACGTTGTCGTGCACAAGTCGTGCACTGTTCAACAATGGCTGGTCGCAAGAGAGCATTAGAGCCCATTAGGCATTTTCACTTCGAAGAACAATTGATGAACGCTGGAGGTAAGGAATATGATCTAGGTACAACTACGGTATATCTTTTGACAGTTTTGACTAGT
>JAPYZR010005305.1:0-10973 GCA_030522945.1 Trichopria nigra
GTGTAGGGTAGGCCGGTCGGGCCACTGAACAGTCAGCGCCACCAGCGGCCAACGGTCAACAGTTGTGCCACTGCTTAACTCCCAGCGGCAGGGGGCTGGATTGTACTCTCTTACATGCCCGTGAACATGCTGAGATTGGCCGACCTATAATATTAGGATGTTTCATGAGCAAACGGAACCGCCAGGTGGCAGTAGGCAGCGTCATGGCTACCGTACCTACCGCCCCTATCGCTATACACACTTAAATGTGGGAATTCATAATAAATTACTATTTTATGGCGCTTTTGCGCATTTTTTTTTTTTTTTTTTTGAGTGTAGGTCAAGTTTCAGCGAAATCGATTCAGAAACGAGCGAGAATTTACAAGAATAACGTTCGGAGGGTTCGGAGGTAACAACGCGAACTGCATGACCACCACAAAAATTTATTCTTGCGAATTCTCGCCCAATTCTGAACCGATTTCGTTGAAATTTCGTATGCATTTATAAAAATGCTTTGAAATAGATTAGATTTATTTAGATCTATTATAAATAGAATAGATTTTAGGTTAGGAACATGACGTTATCGACGGAGTCGGTTAGCAGCCCCTTAACCTTGGACGTTGGATAAATATGCATTCTTCTTCTATCCAATTTCAATTATTTTGTATCCTTATCCTCTTTCCAATATTTTAAGCAAGGAATTGTATAAGAAAAACAAAACACAGGATTCATTATCTAAGAAAAATAAAGATGAGAAATTATAGTGAGCCAAACAAGGAGAAGGAAAAGTTGATAAATCACCAAAGGAAAAAGCAAATAAACAACGAGATAATATAATAATAAAACGACATTTTAAAATTACTTTATGTACTTTTTGATTATTGTGCTGTTCCTACTTGAAGTCTGCATGTAAAACAAATAATAAATCCAGACTCGTCCAGAAACGTTTCAAAAACGTTACAGACATTTTGTGCCGCTTGGGTATAGTAACGAGTTTCGAGCTAATAATTCCATTAATTTTTAAATTCATATTGGATCCGCCATTTTGAATTTTGAAAATCCGATATACCGGATTCGTAATCGGCGACCCCGAAAACACCCCGAGTAACGAGTTTTTAGCAAATCCGATCATCTACAATCAGACTTTTCTTTTGTACTGATTTTTTGAAAATTTGTTTAGGTCAATTTTACCTTTTTTTTGAAGTGAAAAAAGTAATGGAGCTAAAACTTTGGAGTTTGTTTGCATTGAAAAAAGCACACTTTTAAATTCGATTTTTTCGAACGATAAGTATATATACGTGTGTATTTACTATTCCTTTCAACTTTTCTGGATATTTTTTCATATATTTAATTTCACTCCAATGTTCTCGACTTGTATTTACATAATATTTTCAAAAAATGTCATCGATAAATTGTCATTTTTTCAACTTTTTTGAGTGCACTGATTATGTATATCTCCTCTCGAGAAAAATTTGTCATAGAGACGTCATAGACCAATGAAAAATGTAGAGGGATCTGCGAGATTACGTATTTTCGGCAAACAGCAGAACTGCAAAATTTAATAAATATAGATAATTATTTTGTCAGTTTTTCGAAAGTGGCGAATATTTGATGCATGATTAGGTTTATTCATAGAAATAATGGAGTTCTATATTGGAAATGAATTTCGACAAAAAGTGTCGATAAAAGTAGGGCAGTTACCGGCCGAGCTTTTCAACAATAAACGTATAAATAAACAATGATAGTTTTTTCAAAATTGCTGAATTTTGTTAAATTTCTTTTCGCGAGGTTAGGTCGGTAACTGTTCTACTTTAAACCCGCCTTTTTGGGATTTGCTTTTCCCATCGTGTTCTTGTTGTCTTTGTGATATCATAATTTTGCACCGATTACACTGATTACACTAGAGCGGCTGAAATCGAATGTGATGTGTTCAAATTGCACCGCCGCCGCCTCATCGTTGACGTTGACCAATAACCGTTATTATATCAAAACGATCAAAACTCAGTTGGATCCGTTGAATCAACCGAGCTCAAAAACAACGAATTGTACATACATATTGGATCACTCTTGATACATATTGTCATTCCATCATATACTCGCTTCTCGTTTAGTACAAAACAATTTTGGTTCCAGGTCAAGAATCCCAAGTCCCGCGTTCATAGTGCGCGACACTCTATATATATATATATATATATATATACATATATACAATTATACATATTCATACCCACTGATATATAAAGATATTATATATCAGTGTTCATACCTCTATTTTGGAAAAGTATTTTTTGTTTGTGTGCGAGTGACTGTCCGGTGTGTGTGCGGCTCTCTCTCCTCTCTCTCCTCCACACATACATATATATATATTACTACGCGAGTCAACCGACTGACTCGATCTTCATTGCATATTTTCGTCGCCATTACGTACGACGGGATCGCGATTCGCGAGTCGGTCGCGTAGATCTGCGGTTTTTTATCTATCACAGGCGCCCGACGGCAACAGGGAGTCAATCCGCACTCCCTTTTGCACTTCCCCGTGACCGCCCTTCGTAGCCACCGTCGTTTTGGCTGTCCAGGTACCGACACCTCGAAGTTCTTCTTTTTGATACTGTAAGAACATGGCTTATTGAAGATGACGACTCTGCGGAAAGAAATCGTTTCTCCATACGGAGGGGATTTAATCTCTTTTGGCGTGGCTGCACTAGAGAAATTCAATACCTGCGAAAGTCATGGACAAGAAACTGAAATTTCAGCAGTCCTCTACAAAGGGGACTGCTTCTGAAGCGAAAAAAAGTCAAGGTAAACACGCCAATAGATATATATGCACCCATTATCTACGTCGTTCGTCCACCTCCTTCTGACCTTAAGTTTTGTCTTGCTTCCAATTATAAATCACACATTTGTGCACTCACATTGTGCACTCGTATGCATCTCCGGTTATTTTTATGAAATTTTAATACCAATGAAGCACATTGGCATAATTAATATTTAAAGTATTCTCAGGACACTGAAATTAGCGACGGTTGTGAAAAAGCAGTGGTACTCGTGCAATAAAATAATCATTAATAACTCTTGAATAAGATGAGCTTGACGACGTTCCAAATAATTCATGGAAGGTTACAATAACCATAAGTTATTAATGACTATTTTATTAACTGAAAACCACTGTTTTCCCAGTCCGTCGCTAACTTTAATGTGGGGTTAACTTTCAGGTAATATAACATAGTACAATGATTTAAGGTACACAATATGTCTTGTACAATTTCGTAATGATAAATCATGTTTAAATGCTGGGTCAAAACGCAATATATCAAATACAGATGTGCATTTGATTTCTCATCTACCTATGCTCGGTTCTATGTATAAGTTTATTGTAATACCAATAATCATGTATTATTATATTACTTAAGTGATACTTGGCGTCATTCATACACCTATGGTTTTTTTTTTCAAACGTTAACGATGTTCCAATAATTATACTTTCCCGCAGTTAATCATTTAAGGTCATGGAATATGTTTCCGTCAAGCATAACAAATATGGAGGCTATACCGTTATTTGTCTCTGCTTGTAGTAGTGAAATCCTCATCACCTATTTCCTTTAACTATAATATATCCGTTCTTTCCTTTCGATATTTATTTGTACCACGTTTTCTGTTTACTTTGTATATTATCTCGCAATTTTATTGTATTGTTAAATTTTATTTTTCTATTAAGCTTATTTTGTCTTTGAGGGAGTTAAAACCCGTAAATAAATATTAAATAAATATAGTCGTTAAATTTGGAAATAGAAATTATAGGATATTACTATTTTGCATATATAATTAACATTATTTTGTAGTTTTTATGTGTTTCCAAGAATTGCGAAGAAAAACACAATTTGAATTAATGAACTTAAAGTTAGATTACAAAATAGCTGGAAGTTATTACATTGTTCGTGCGTTATGTACAATTGTTTTCCACCTCTTGTAAATTGACACAAATGTTGCATTAAAATTTTTTTAATTTTTATAAAAAAATGTAAGTCACGATATAAACTTCTGTATAATGTCATCATTATAAAGATTCAAAGTTAATATTTCATGTTTTCAACAAATAAAACGTACAAAAGTAAAATATTACAAAATGTAATAATTAAGTTTCATTCCTTTGGAAGTTATATTTCTTTTCTCATACTAGAAAGTCATTTAAGTACATCGATAACAAATCGTTTACTTATGACATTGCACGGATGGACAATGTTAATAATTTCGAGAAACTTCATGTTTGTAAACAAATGTATGAATTTATATCTTGATGTTTTTCATTTGGGACGTCTGATTACCTGATATATATGTACACGATTGTAGACTTTTGTTTTCTAAAATTTTTGTAAAGAAACGCTCATTTTGAATCTCTACAAAATAAAAATTATTTTTTTATATTTCTTATTATATATGACAATTTCATCTAATTTTAAAATTACAAGTGTATCATTGAAAATCAATTCATGCCTGAATACATAGTCACGAGAATGAGTATTTAAATTTCTATTTGAGCGATTTTACATATATATTGATATCCAAGAAATTATATAAATATGTGATATTACCAAATTTGAATTCACAATTATTCAAAGAATTCATGTATTGCATCACATGACGTGATTTCACATATAGGTTACAAACTATTACTAGATACATTAGAAACAAACGAGTAACTCATTTTCATGTTTATCCTTTTAAAGCAATTGTTTAAAAAGTGTAATTTGTCATTGTAGTAAATATAATCGTGACTCATTTAAACATTGCACAGCTCCATTCCATTTCTTTCCTCAATATGAAAAAAATTTTTATTATTGAAAATATCATGCCAGATTGTATTTTTCATGATTTAAATATTTATGTATGACATTATTTCTGTGCTTTGATCAGGAAAACACCATTAAATTGTAGATTCTATTAAATAATTGCATGAAAGTTACTCATATAATGATATTGTATTCCATGTAAATTAGTATAAAAGTTTTAATAATGTTCATTGCAGATGTTGTTACCTCAAAACTTTTCCCAAAATCAACGCGGAAACGTGAACCTACTAGTGCAAACAGTACTTCCAAATATGATCAAAAGAAATCGAATGCACAGAAAACAAAAAACTCTGATAAGAGACCAAAACCTAAAGGATATTATAATGGCGGTACAAAGGAGAATTCCAAGGTGTGTATTTGTTTTCTACACTGAATATAAGAAAAAATTAAGGTTCTTTATCAAGAAATAATAGACTTGACCATTTTTTTTTTTTTTTAAATAGTTTTATTGAAATCAATTTCTTATTTCCAATAGTTCACATTCATACTCCATCCAATGTCGCTGATATTTTTTTGGGAATAGTATTTCTTGTTTCAATAATTTTAAGGGTGTTCTCCTGACATGTGCTAAAGTTGTAGGTGGCGCTAGTGTAGAAATTAAATAATTGCGAATAAAACAATTTTCGTTTTTTTTATATATATATATATATATATATATATTTTATCTGAAATGCAGTTTTCACAAAAAATACAGTTAAGAAAACGAAGCACAAGGCCATTTTCGATATTTTACAGAATTAATAAATTATCAAGAGTGGCCTTATGGTTCGCATTCGTCGATATATTTTATGTGAAATTTTCGATTAATTGATTTATTCGTAATTATTAAATTGCTACACTAGCGACACCTACAACTTTATATCACATTCCAGGAGAACACCTTAAATTTACACCTTTTCACTTTATAGGTTAGGTCAGCAGCTGTTATACTTTAGAACCCCCTTAAGGGGCTGCTAAATACCGACATTATAGAACGAAATTTGTTTTACATTACAAAAAAAAAAAGCATAAAAGTTATTTTGTTATTTTGAAAAAATGGTCGGTAAGACAGGAATCTCGGAAAACCCAAATGTGTTTCCTCGGATCGGTTTAGCAGCCCCTTAAGAGTATTGTTTCTTATCAATAATAGTACTGAATGCATGATTTTTGTTTTTGTTTTTCTATTTACTTATAATTCTCTGCTCTGTCAGGTTTCGTGCATAACATATAGATTATTCGAGTTTTAAAATTTAAAAATGCGTAGCAGAAGAAAAGGATATATAATATTACAGAGTAGTATTTTTCAACTAAATCAATATATCTTATCGTTAAATTTCAATTTATGTATTTGAGGCAAAATAATGTATAATTTATATTTTCTTTCTAATGTTCATCAATGGGTAATTATTAACGAATTTTAAACAATCATCGATATTGAAATGTAGGTAGTTGAGGAAGAACCGGCTGAGCTTGGCTCAGTAATGTCCCAAGGAAGTAAAAAGCAGAACTTGAATCATCTGCTAAATTTTTATTACCCTCCACGAGATGCCGAAGGTAGTTGGAATTATGGAAGAACAAATACGTTCAATCGTAACACCAATCGTTGGCTTCCAGCTACTCAGCGACATAAATATAACAAAGAACAATTTTTACAAGCCAAGTAAGTACTTATTTGAAATTTTATTACTAATATAACGTTTTTTATAGTCAATTTTTCATGTATTTTTAAAAATTGGCTAAAATTCATCGATCACTGTTTTTTTTTTTTTTTTTTTAATAAGTCATTAAATTACAAAGTCAATGTGTGTGTTTTTCAATATCTTTGATAAAGATATTTTATTTTATTATTAATTGTTTACATTTTCCCATTTTGTAGCTGTCAGTTTATGGTTACCGCAGACTGCAATTTTTCGGCTTACTTGGGTGATCCAGATGTTTTGGTCGAATGGAAACTTATAGAGCAGATTGTAAGTATTACTGTTATTATTAGAGGAAAAAAAAAAAGAAAAAAAAAAAAAAAAATACTTTTAAAAACATGTGGAAAAAATAAAAATTCAGATACCTACTAGATTCATTACGCTTAATAGCAACTTAATCCACTTTTGAAGATTATTGGATCTTCAAAGTCTGTGATAAACCGAATGAGCCTTCTTAGAAACGCTTGAAGCTAACAAAATACATTTTTAAAAATTATATGAAAAATGAATGATTGTTTATTTAATACATTTATCAATTTTCGGATAGCGGATGCACAGTTCTGATAGTCTATTGTGTCCCATTTGTCTGAGCCCTCCTGCTGCTGGTAAAATGACTCGTTGTGGGCACGTCTACTGCTGGCCTTGCATTCTCCACTATTTGGCACTTTCGGACAAACCATGGCGCAAATGTCCCATCTGTTATGAATCTATTCATAAAGATGACATAAAGAGGTAAATAAAAAGAAAATAATATAATACACCTAACCAATTTTATTGATTGTCGACTTAATAAACGTTTTATTTTTTTCCTAAATAATAATAATTTGTGGAATGTGTTTTAACTCAATTGTGTATTTTAGCATTAGGGAAATCACACAAGCCACTTTGAATATTGGCGATAATATTCAGCTACGATTGATGCGATGCGAGAAAGACTCATTGTTAGCTGTACCTGTAACCAATATCGAAGATTCTGCTCCATCGACATTTTTCCCCGTTTCGAAAAGTGATCAAGTTTATTCGAAACTTATTTTAGCCGATAAACATGATGTAAGTTCAGTTTTATAAATATTATGTTTACTTTAAATCTTTAAATAATTAAAAAAGGAATATTCTGTATCAATAATAACTATTTAATATTTAATAAGCTTATAGATTTAATGCTGTACTCTATTTAATATTAATCTATAATTCCAATACAGATAATGGAGATAATTGAGGAGGAAAGAAAACAATTGAAAGACATATTGTTGGATGATCCGCAATCACCTGAAAACTGTTTTGTAGAACAGGCCATTAGAGAACTATCTTTGAGAGAACAACTTTTGCAGAATGTAGGTTACCTTTTCGTTTACTTCAACAAAATTAAAATAGCTTGTTTGTATGAATTGGCAATTGAGAAGGTACATATTTTCAGAGTAATCCACTGCATCGTACCCAATGTAAGAACGAAACTGTAAATCCGATGACTAACGACATTACCGTCAATGGACAATCTGAAGACCAGACAATTCTCACACATGATAAAGACATCACTCACACGAGTGACGCCAATTTAGCAAAATGTGACTTATCACTTACTGGTTCTACTTCTTCAAACCAACCAAAGTTTTATTATTTTTATCAAGGTGGGTTATTGCAAAATGATGTAATCATACGTTATCAATTTTCAATATATTTAAAATGTCAGAAATTATATACACATATATTGCTGACGTAATTGGTATTTGTTATTTTATAGCCAACGATGGACAAAATGTCTATTTACATGCGATGAACGTAAAGATGCTAGAGATGCAGTACGGCAGCCTAGAGCAATGTCCACAAACAATTTCTGGAAAGCTTCTTGAGAAAGAGCCTAAAAGTTTGACAATTGAATTCAGACATCGAAATAGATACCTGGGTCATTTGCCCGTGACTTGTCAATTGGAATTTGCAGAAATTGAACTGTTGCCTCCTGTTATCTCCAATGACGTTCTTGCTGTGTTTGCAGGTTAGTTTCGCAAAATAAATTACATATGAAATTTTGGTATTATTGAAAGTTACGTGTTACAACGAACTGAGAACTGAAGTTGAAAGTAAATGTTTCAACAGATCAAATTCATTCACGGAAAAAAAAACGCGAACGTCGAGAACGAGATGAACGAAAGAGGGAAAAGAAAATCGCAGAAGAAGAAAATAAGCGAATGGGAAGATATCCGACACCCAATGTCCACATTGAATCGCACAGACATTTTCCAGAGTTTCAACCCGAAGTTTCTGCAAGGTACGTCTACAAGTTTTGTATAATTACGTTATTTTTACAACTTGTAAATTGTGTTTCTGTATCTTTCACGTAAGCTATTTTAGACCATTTAATGAATTGGTTATCCTTTATCGTTACAGAGTCAATTCACAATCAACAGAATTTGCGGAAGCCTCAAGCGCAGCAAGCGGTACGTCTAACAGCTCTTTCGATGAAATTGCACCTCATGTTGCAGAGAGTGACAACTGGCCAACAATACCGGAACACAATCCATCATGGGCCGAAATGTTTCGCACGCAAGGCTCCCGTAAGACCTCGAGCGTTTCATGGCCTTCATCAAGGAAAGCTCGTTATACTGAGGTTGTTTCATCCAATGAGGATCCAGACATGCAAGAATATGTTTCACCACCATTATACAATCTGCATTTAGGAGATGCATTCGCCAAAGTAACGGAAAAATCGCAATTCCTTGCATCAAGAGAAGGAAAAGCCGAGAAAGGTGCAACTAGTGGCAAAAAAAAGAAAAAGGCCAAGGCAACAGTTTTATTCGCGACCAGCATGGCACGTGATTCGTAGAAATGCAATTTTAAACTTGTCAATTGTCTTTAAACATAATTTTTGTCCTTTTTTCTATCAAATTCTTTCTTTTCATTATATTTGTAATGAATTTGTAATGAGGATATAACTTAAAGTTTAAAAAACCAATGCGACCTGCGAGAACAATTATATTATTGATTGCAACCATTATGTACATTTTAAATTCTGTGTATTGGTTCGTAAAAGACAAAGTCAGCTTTGTATAAATTAATTTATGAAATATGCAATAAAGTAATTTGTGGAATGATAACAGTTATGGAAATCTTATTTCGTATCATCAAGTAGAAATTAACTTGTATCAAAGTTTTCTGGTTTCTTTTTTAGCCACCTTAAAACTAAGAAATAATTAAATACAATTAAAAATAGGTTTCAATGTAATTTATTTACAATCGTTATAAATTACATTATAATGCACAATAATAATATATGCAACAAAATGCATATATATGTATGTAGATACACGTCAGTATAAATATAAATCTATTTACAGTTATTTTATGTTACATTTACAGTTTTATACATATCGCAGGCCTTTCAAATCGAAAACAATTTTCCGAAACTGTCAGCCTTACAATTTAGGTTTCTTCTTCTTACGTTCATCTTCATTGCCGTGCTCGAAAACTTGCTTTGGTTGCGTCTTCTTATATGCGGGAGTGATCCAATAAGGATTTTCTTCGGCATCCTTGGCGTACTTCAGAATTGCCTCTCTGGGATCTTGATCATCCTCTATCCTCTTACTAAGACCAAGATTTCGTACACAAGGCAAAATAGAAAGGGAGGATAGCACACTGGGCCCCGTAGACATTACGACGTGTGCGTGTATTTATATGGCGTAACTTGTTTTGAAAGTGTATAGAATATTGAAAATACATGTAAATGGCGTATTGAAACGTGTTCCCGCTTCTTTTCCATTATTATTATTTATTATTTTATTATTTACCACATGGTAAGATCTTGTAAGATTATACCTTTTGTTATTATAATAATAATGATAAAAGATGAATTAATAAATGATAATAATGTTGAACTGTGCAATTGGGTGCATAAATAAATAGTAATATAATTATATAAAAAAAAAAAAAAAATCATAATAATAATCTCTGGAGGGACGCGAACGCCGTCCACAAAAATTTCATCACGATCGGGCATGTACAAAATTTTATTCTCCTGTCATGTACGCGTGTGGATTTTTGCTTATACAAATATTTTCTTACATATATAATATCACATTTAAAGCTTTATAAAAGGGATTTTTGTACCTATAATACGCATGCTCAGGAAATGTCATCATTCAAGCTCGTTTCGCCCCTGTCAGATCCTTGAATTACTCGAGATTCTGCCATTATCGAAAGGGTGTTTATATAATAATTTACAAATATATCACAAGTTTATAATTCGATATGTTCTTGAGACGGTTCTTTCTCGCGAAATACTGATTCGTCTGCTTCAGCGAACCAATGTTCGTAAACTTGGAACGGGTCAATCATCCAGAATCTATGAAAAGAAACTGGTTCTTGGGCCGCTAGAAGCGCGGCCTACGGCCGCAGCCGCTCAGTCCATCTTTCGTAAACTTTATAACGTTTTTATAGTTTAGTCTACAATATGAGTTTAGTCAACCGCAACCATTCC
>JAPYZR010005306.1:0-10971 GCA_030522945.1 Trichopria nigra
GATATAATCATATATGATCCAGATATAATCATACATGATTCAGATATAAATATATCTGATCCAGATATAATTATATCTAATCCATTTTTTCCCGGGAAGTTAAATTAATTTTCACTTGATGTTATTTTTAGGGAGATTAAATTAAATCAAATATCTCGGTTTTAGTCAGATTGACAGGTATAGGGCAATCTCTATTAAGGGAGATCTGACCAAATGAAATATCATCAATAAATTATAATCTCCACAGATAACACGATTAACAACGGTGAAAATTTGTGCAAAATGAGTCCAAAATGTACATACTCTTGAAGTCCTCCTATGGCCCGAGTTTTGAACTCGATTATAAAGCACAACCTCATGGAGTCTGTTTTCATGAAAAATGAACTTATAAGAATGAGTTCATAATAAAATCAGCGCAGAAATCGACGCGTATAGAAGGACTTCAAGAATTCTTTTTGTCCTCGCATTATATCCAATTCTTTACCTCTGCTGATTGTGATGGGAAACAACTGAGTCATAACTTAGTATAACTTAGTAATGATAATAATAAGTAATTTCGAATGTAATTATACTAATGATACTACACATTCTTTTTTTTTTCGTGGTGTTCATAGAAGTTATCAATAATGAACCTAACTTTAAAAAAATGTTATTATAATAGTGAGCAAAATTAATAAATAACCACTAAAGAACAATTCATTAGTTAGCAATTACCGAAAAAAAAACTCTGAAAAATGATTAAAAAGGTTGTATGCATGGTTTGCGATACGTGCTCTCAAAGTTGGCAATAATTTACAGACTTAAAATAGTAACAATTTTAGAATACCACGAATAACTACATTTATTCAATAAAATACGAGGGCCGACAACAACACTACTGTCATTGTGTGGTAAGAACATCGTCTTCGTCATCGCCAACAAAATCAGCTATGAAGTTACATTAAATAAGAAAAAATATGATTGATATCCGCATGTTCAAACATATATATAAAACCAAGACTCATATCAGACGTATAATTTTTCTTATCAACTTTAACCGTTATTGAATCATTCATCTAAATGCCCACGAGACAAATAACAAAAAGCGCACCGAAGAAACAACTGGCAATATCAGTGCTACGTGCTATTTTGACGACGATTTCAGTTAAACTTTCAAGTATTCACGTATCCCGCGATGGACGTTAGCTTTTTCCGGGCGGAAAAGAAAAGCTGCCGTCTTGATACTCGTGATTCAAACGGAATGACGGAATGGGCGCAGCCCTTCTTTCCTGTTTTTGTTTACTTAAGGATCCCCGGGGAAATGCATGTGAGAGAATCGGTTTCTTTCTGAAATCCGCTTCTTTCAAGTTTGCAAGCTCACGCGTCCGAGAAACGCTTGTCGGCGTCGCTCAATATTTTATGGAGACCCAAGGAAAATAATGGTGATGCATTACTGTCCAGATCAATAGTGATTGAGAATCCCTTAAAGAATAATACTTTTAAGTTGATGTTCTCCTTGCGGTTTTCTTGTTACATTCCATTATAACTGAAAATATTTGCATTTCTGCTTATACGCACATCATATACAGTGTACGTTATGTTACACAATATACTATACTTTTTTTAAATTTAATTGTTATTGTCTGGCGATTTAATTTTTTAACTAATGAAGTATATCAGATTTAATTAGAATTGAATAAAATATAACATGTTAACATTACCTCAATGAAAATATGATTTAGTCAATGAAAACAACGAATTTAATAATAAATATGTTTTCCAACATTCTACACTCATACAGCCATTATTATATATGTAATCCTGAAAAAAATAGCACATCCAGGTTCTACTGTCATTCCATAAATATTACCGTACCATTTCATATTTTCACAAACGATTCTCCAAAATTGGTATTAAACCAAGTCCTCTGCGCTCTCGTAATTGTCCCATTGGCTTGAAATGATAAAACATCGCCGCACGGTAATTGAAAATATGCTAATTATCCTCGATTACACGCGGCAAGCTTTTTCCGAGCATGTCGTAAACATTTTCCGGCTTCGTCCCCTTTTTCCCCTTTTTTCCCCCATAAATTAACGTCATCGCGACGGTGAAATCGCGTTCGGCGCGGCTTTCCCGAAGCGCTGGAAGTTTCCGGATGATGGGGGTGTAGTGCGCGCAAAGTACGGGGTACCGTCGCCGTCTCCTGGGGGTCCCGCAGGATAATATTTAGTATTCCCAAAGCGTCGGCTGTCGCGGCTTATAATATTTCGCGTCATATTAATATTCCAGAGGAAACAGGCGTTGGTAACTGCTGCAGAAGAGAAGCTCTCGGAAGGTTTCTATACGGCCGGAAGCAGGCACGCCCTTAGCCCTCACTTCCTTACTTTGCTCTTTTGTTCACGCGTACGTAAGATGTTTTCATGGCGGCCGAGCTTTCGCCCGTAATATACTACGAAAGTATAATCAACATTTTAATCATTTTATACATATCCCCATAGAAATGTCGTAATTTTATCATCGCCAGAAATTTCAGAATCTGATCCTTGTCTAAACGTGGCATGTCATTATTGCTTTTCATTTCCAGATTTTTGCACCCTCTTCTCCAGATTAATTTTTCTAATAAAATTTATGATCCATTGACAAATTCACAGACAAGATATTACTTTTGTTAAATTAAAGGTTGTTTATTTTAATACTGGTGCAATCTGATGCGATTGAGTGTGACACCAGACAAATTTTAAACTATATGCAACGTTTCCCAATTTGAATTCTACGAGGGTTCTTCAATCACTTAGGATTCGGGATTGTTCGTAATTCGTATAGATGCTCGATTCCTTTCTGCCTTACTCACTTTCCGTGGTTCCTATTTATCTTCGCGTATCAAAAATCTCACCAACCAAAGCAGCTAGGATGTCCTCTATCTACATGTATCAGCATTGTTTAACAATTTTTCAATTTCACTCGATTTACAATCGCCCATATACTCGTAAACAAACTCGTTACATTTACAATGTCACGGTTGGAGCGGACAAAAGTAACAATTCCTACTTAAGAAAAGAATACGTCGCTGCACGAAAAGTATCGTACCGTCCCAGCGCATCCAATGCATTCAAGATTACGAGTTAACTATCGGTGCAGCCTTCAGATCGAGCACGTATCTATTATACATATAGAGGATGGACCATAGATACCGCTTCAAGCGTATCATTCTATCCTGTTCCGTGTATCTCCTTCCGGTCGACGGCAAAGGCTTCTGCCGGAGACATTGCTGCGGAGTGGAGTGAAAAATTCACCGAATTCATGGCGCTTCGTCTCCATAAAAGTCGATGAAATTGAGTGCAATTCCTGTGGACCGGCGGTGACCGGCTCTGTCCTTTTCTATTCGTCACGATCTAAAAGGAGGCCAACGTAGAATAGGGAAGCGTATAAGAACAAATAAATTATTGCTGTTTCCGGACGGATTTTAGGAACGTCTTTTAAAACATGATACAATTTCTGCTGGAGAAAAATGCCGGAGTTACTTCTGCAATAGGAATGCCTCCTAACGGAAGTGATGAAGTGGTTGCGCACAGGAAACGAAAAAGTTACGAAACATATTTCTACGTCAAGCCTTGATAGTTTCCCCAAAGTTCATAAAAAAAAACCAATTGATTCGCGAATTTTTATTAACGAAATTTGAAAATATTAGGTTAATTCGCACAAATCGCATTACGATTCGAGATTCCTTCTCTACCGCGCTGTAAAAATCCAATTAATCGAAGTTTATTCCCAGAAAATCCACGAAACATAAAGTGGAAAGTAAATTACTTGGTGCGAAATGTACGAAGGTTTATGTGAAAGGAGCGAGGGAGAACTAGCGAAGGGAGAGGGGACGAAGTTGGCAAGAAATCAAAATTAACGGAAGATCCGAGGCGGCGACGACAAGGGCAAAACCGCTGCCTTTCATTTCTGTATCACTATACAGAAATGAAAGTTTCAAAATAAAAAAAAAATAAATAAATAAATAAAAAACAAAGAGGAAGAGACAGAGAGCGAGGGAGAAAGAGAGACAGAGGCAAAGAGAAAGAAGGATAATGCGAGGGAGGGGGTGGTAGAGAAAACGAAGAGCGAGAAGTTACTACTTCGACGCGGAAACTTAGACGCGAGTAAGTGACTCGATCTCGATAAAACTTGAATGCGAAAGGAGGAAGAAACGGGCTGCGGAAGTGAAGGCAAAGGAGCCGGGGGAGGGGGAGAAAATGAGAGAAGAAAGCATCGATCTGCGAGGGGGACAGCGGAGTTGCCGCCGACGAAAGGGGAGAGTCATTTAGCCATTTACGGGCCTATAAGCGCTTTCTATTGTCTGCGAGCATAATGGAGTGATTAAAGAATAAAACTGGTCAGTCGAAGTAATTAAATGATCGAGGGAGGGTCGCACCGGAGCCGGGGAAAGAGAAAACTCTGGCTTCAAGACGGGGAAAGGACAATAAAAGGGAGAGCCGATCATATCGCCTTTGTTGGCAACTTTTTAGCCGCGCGCAGTTATTATTCAGCTTGTTACGTTTTTATTTGTCCACGGATTTTGCAGCGCAAGATTTTTCTCCCGTTTATTTCCTTTGACATTTTCCAGAGACATCATTTGTAAAATAATTAATGGAATTGAGCGAGGTGGTTCTTTAATCTTCGATTGTTTGATGTGGAATCGTGTTTGCAGTGCCTTGGTACATAAGTATTCTAAGTATAATTATTCTCGTACTAACACTGATGATGAAAACAATTTTGCTTTCAGGTAACTGTGAAGCAGTCGAGCACGGACAAGATCACAACAGTTTCATATAATTTGCATTTTATAAATTACTTGTGGATTTGGTTCTCATGATGATGTTTCAAAATTCATGTGGCCAAATTAAAAAGGTGCTAAGTTGGATTAAACCACAATCCACTTTTGGTATAAGATGTGGGATAAACGCCTTGGATGATGCCCATTGCAACAGGATCCTGATTGTGGTCGACTATAACCCTTTTAAGACCGAGGGTTGCTCGAGAAGCGCTTATCATCTGGGTATAATCCTAGAAACTATAGTTGGTCGGGATATTTCACTGTAATTTAATTCGAGTTTGACATTAGGATTTGAAAAGATTTAAAATTTAAGATAAGAGATGTACGCAAGGTATCTTATCTGATGTAAGCCGGTAAATCCTGATCAATAGGCCCATAATTTCGAAAGAAAGTAAAAGAATGTGACCACTTCAATGTCATTATATGGCATATATTATGTGATATACTTTACGCCCGGAGAAAATGCATTCACGATTGTCCGCATTTCATCGAATGCTTCTCCACATTTCGGACTCGGGTCATGCACGAGGTGAATTGATCTCCCGAATTGTCCATCGCGAATGAAAATAGAGGGTGGTGCGATGCGGAAAGATCGCGTAAACCCGTCAGTATAATATCCCAATAGCGAATTCCCATAAGGGGCACCGAACTGGGGCGAGAATGGCCGCTTAAAAGGGCACACTGCGAATAAAAAGTTAAGAGCGATGACGAAAGGAGCAGACCTCTATGCTACGGGCGGATTCGAGGAGCTGCCAGTTGCCGTTGAACGAGGTGGTAGTCGAAGCCATTTACGGGCACATAAGCGGTTTCCATTGTCTATGGAGCATAATGGAGTAATCTCGCGGTAGTGCACTGCGGCAACCTCCGCTGACCGATATTCAAATGCGAGCGTGGAAATATCGCGCTGGCTGCGGTCAGCGAGAACCGGCTTATCGAGTGACTCGATTCGTCGTTCATCTCCCTCGTATACGTAGTTAGCGTGTACACACAAGGTCGCTCTGCGCGCTGGCCTGAGTGTTCTGTTTATTGTGTATTATACATTGTAAGAGGAACAAATCATCGATTCGATTCACCTAGTGGATGGGCAGCTAGTGCTTGATGCACTCGGTGATTCGCTTTCGTCAGCAACGTTGATCTGGCTCGGGGACAATAGCGATCAAAAAAGTAGACCGTTCTTTTATTTTGACAACCCTCTTCTTAGAAAAGAGAAATGGTTCGAAAAAAAGAAAGAGTTTCCTAATACTTCGTTCAGTGTGAATATTAGTTTCCGCGTAGTAAACCAGACAAATGGACTGATAATCCCATCGAACGCTGAACTGATATAATCCAATAGATTAGTTTCGGTAGAAACAAAAAAGACAAAACTTTTTTCTTGGCCAAATTAGTCTGGCATGGCCTCTGCGCGTATTTTTTGCCATGCGTGACCTGGGAAAAATAGAAGCGATACATCACCAGAACATCAGGAATCACGCCGCGACGAACTGCCTGGGGCATCAGTCATTTAGCCGCAAATGAAATCGCCTTTCTTTCTCGTTTACCAGACTACTCCGGCAAGTTCGAAAGTTACAAAAACAATTTCGCGAGTTCTACCATGGACGCCTTGAGAGAGAAGCGAAAACTGTCCGTCACTACCGTCAGGTACGCGTGATGGTTGAAGCGAGAAAGAGGGCAAAGTTCGAAAGATACTTTGCATGCTGCTGGAAAACGTTCGAACAAGTTCTCGAAAGTATTACTTTCCGATTTCTCATACCTCGTTCGTTGTAAATAATCGTTGTTGTAATGAGATTTGCGCTGTTTATCTTGCCGCGAATGGAAAACTCCACCAATATTTGCTACTTAGGCAATTCAACAACTATGTACTCCTTGGACAGGTCTTTGCTCTTTCCTGATATACTTCGATAATTCAAGATAATTATTTATTAAACAAACGCATCTTACGCAGAAAAAATGCATTTTTACATCATTGTTTATCTATGCATTACCAAATTAAAACGACTCTATCAACGTTCTGCGCGGAACGAACGGTAACTTAGAGCCGAACAGTTTATAAATATAATTACTGTTTACATTCACAGGTTTTCATAGCAGCATAACAAACAACGTGGAATAAAGTTGCAATATTTCTAGGAGAATTCAAATATTTGCCAATGATAAAACATCTTTCCTCGTGAATACGTGAAAGGCGGAAATATTTTACCACTTTGATCGAGTACCTGACTCGTGGTAGATATTTTCACTGCGTTTGAATAATATGCCAGAAGTATTTCAGGAGAAGAAGAAGGAGGTTCATTACATTTCGTTATAAAGACAAAATAACGATTGATGGCGTGATGCGTTCAATATGATTTATTATCAATGTTAAAAAAACTTTTTTGTATATCACAGTAGCCGCGTAATGAAAAATATATGAATTGACGTTTAAAACTCTTCATTGGAATGATTTATATCAAGTATTACTTATTTGTCCATTAAACAAAAAAAAAAATAACGTTCCCACTGTGGGAACAAAATGTCATTTTGCTCCCTAGTTACGAAAAATACTATTTTTCATCGGATGGATTCGTTAGAATTGGAAAATGTCCTTACTCGTGCATAACTAAAGTTGCACCACTTTGAATTTTAATAATTGAAGTAAAATACATGGTATTGAAAATATAAAATTAAATTTACTATATGGATGTGGAAGATGGTAAGAGTAGATAGTTTTTTCGTTTTCGTAAGAGAAATTTAGCACTAGTAATGATAATTCTTTTGGTCCCCACAAGTATGCCTTGGGGTTATATATAAACAATTCATTAAGTAATTACAAGATAAACAAAATAAATTTTTTTTTTTTAAACGACTTCTTGCCTTATATGTAAATAGGTTAAGTGAAAATCTAAACAAATCCTTTTGAAAAGGCAACATAAAGGTATACGCACCTGTAAACTCTAAAATCGTTTAAAACCATTTAAACTTTGAATTAAAAGTTAAAATTTGAATTATAAAACCATTTAAAGAACGGTTATAAATAGGGATAAAAGTCAAGCATAGTTTACTAAATACCTTGTCTGCATTTTCTTTCATTTCAGGTGATTATTTATGAAATTCTTTAATCTATTATTATTTCTTTTATATAAGTTCTTTAGGAAATCGCAAAGTCCTTTATCAAAATTCGATCCAACGCATACTGTCGAAGTGTTTATCTAAATAAGGTATAGTGCAAATATTTATTTCTTCGAATATACATGTATATAAATTACTACACATTGTCATTCGTTTAAATTGACCGCAATTTAAATTTATTGGGTTCAAAATACGAAAAATGTGAGACTATTGTTTGTATATATATACCATTTAAACAGTTTCATATTACCATGCCATACATAGGGAAATGTTTAATTAATACGATTCGGATCCCAACAAACTGCATCTTCATTGTTATTATAAAATGTAAAGATTTGTTTTTTTTTTCTCTAAAAGAATGTAAGATAGATGCAACTAAATTATCTGTAATTGATCAAGCGTCGCTGTGCAAGTTAAAAGATAAGTTAAAGGAGATACGGTAACTGGATGATTTCTGTCTTTCTTATTTATAGACCAAAACCTCTCCCTTCAATTTTCCTAACATTTATTTCTAGAATGTTTCATCTCAACTCCGTATATCACGATTGAATCCCCGCATGAGAGGAAGAGTAAAGCATTAAGTCAATTGAAGGGTGGTCATCCATACGATATTTCCACATGAAAAAATAGCAACAGTTCCAGTTTATGAGTGGGGACAAGACATCATGTATTGAAATCGCATAAACCAACATTCTGTCGACTGAAAATATATTATTTAAAAAAGTATTATTCAACAAACTGTCATCAAATTTGGAATGCCTTCTCAACCTTTCTTAGCTGTTCGTCGTCAATCTTTACAGTGTTAAGCTCAGCACTCAACGCACCAATTATCTTTTCAATTTCCCCCTAACAAGAATCGAGTTAGTCTCAACCTGTCCCTATATATTTTTTTTTCTCTAGCCTGTGCTTCTTTTCCACAAACGTGCAAAATAGAGCTCGGAAAGCACCTGATGCCCGTGTACTGGCATCTCTTCGAATTTCTTTTCCTCTCGAGAGGGCTGCAGCGTAACGAGCGCGAGGCATGTCGTAAATTACTAAACTCCTCGAGGCCGGGAATGAATATTTAAATTAGGCAAACACCGGTAAACGATCCTTAATGCTCCGAGACCAACGCCCGGTGACCGACGTTCGTTTTTGAACTCACTTCGGAGCAGGTGGCGACTGTATGCGCCCCAACTTACCTGCTAAGAGGTACGATTAATCGGTTATATCTCGTATAAAAATGGAAAAGCTGCAATATCTTGGCAGTTAAAGGCGACTTTTCTGATCAGAAATTAAAATAAAAAACCTGATTTCACATTTCTCTTCAATTAGGCTGCTTATTATACAAATTCAAAAAGTGGGGATAAAAGATCGAAAGTTACAAGTGCGAAAAAACGAACCCCCTTAATTAATTAAGATATCATAGGCATCGTGTTCATCTCACATTTACTATTTTGTAACCATTTTACACTATTTTTAAAGCCTTGAATTTATTATAGAAACCTGTAGAGTCATCTTTAACTTCCCTTTCTTCCGTGATGGAACGAACTATTATCACAGTAATTTTCCGATAGTGTCTGTTCATTCCCTGCAAATAATAGTCGATTCGTGGGAATATAGATTTAACATCCTCATGAATCAACCATCACTAAAAGCTAGACAACCAAATACAGCCTGTGACTTAATAGCATCGTAGGACGAAGTGTGAGATAGGGGAAGGGAAATAAGTGAGATGAGTCCATTCCCCCTACATTCGACTTTCTGACATTATGCGTGTATTTGTCATATATATAGGGTGGATGCGTAAGTCGATCATTGGACGCCAATGTTACGGGAATGCCTATCACATGATTGGCTCACGACGAACATGTCAGATTATTATCGTTTATTTCATACCTTTCGTGCAGTATTCATGTAACTTTAATTAAAAAAACAATCGATATACTTTACGAGTTTAAAAAGACATTACGTAATCAAAAAGGGGTCCCCTGTCTAGTCGATGGAGTTAAGAACGGGAAAAATGCGGAAACGGGACGTGAACATGCGTAAAGAGAACGGAATCCTTATAAAGCAAGCCCTTCGCTTTCCCAAAGCAACCATTTTGTCCTTTACCCACCAACACCTTTGAAAATAACCTCGCTCTCGAAAATTCGAGCTTGCGAATGCCGCAGCAACGAGAGACCCCTAGTATTTTATATTCACCTCAAATCATGCATATTTAATCGCGCGAGCAGCTCCATCCACATTTTCCGAGAGTTAATCGTACCACGCCTACACTGTACCGACAGGACCATCGTCGTTATCCGTGGCTTGCCCCTGGATGATATTAGAGATTTTTGCGCGTTCCGTTAAGACCCACAAATTTCGTTCGAGCGTGAAGTGACATGAACTCGTATCATTACAATAAACGTGGCCTTGCCGCCATTAAGAAAATTGATTAAGTTGATTGGGTGACAAATTAAGTGACGATTATCAATGAGCCAGTCGTTTAAGAAGTTCAATAATTTATTTGTAGAAAATAATGATCTCATTTGAATTAGACTAATCAGATTAATATGAATGAATCTAGTAAAAGAGGGAACAAAAATATTGAAAAGAGAAAATCATTTTAATATGTTGATAAATGAGCACTGGTGAGACTGTCAGTAAAAAAAAGGCTATTAATTGACGTTTTATGTTTTACATGTTACATTTTAATAGAAGATCATTGAAGATCCCGATTGGAGTATAGCCATTATCAAGTTGGTGGAACACCAAAATTATTTCAGACTTTTATCTTTATTCTGTACTATCCCCCCAAAACCTCGATATATTTAAAATTGGTGGTTCTAAAGTAGAACAGTTATCGACCGAGCTTTTCAACCATAAAAGTACGAATAAAAAGTAATTCAAACGTTTTTTCAAAATTTGGGCTTTTGAAGGGTGATTCTACATAACAGGTTCAATTTTCAACAAAATATCGCTGAAATTGGTTCAAAATTGAACGCGAATTATCCGAAATAAATTATTTTTGGTGCTGGTAAGAGAAAATAATTTATTTCGGATAATTCTCGTTTAATTTTGAACCAATTTCAGCGATATTTTTT
>JAPYZR010005307.1:0-12618 GCA_030522945.1 Trichopria nigra
CCCAAGGTCCGAAAGTAATATTAATTTACAAAGGTGAAAAATACAGTCCACTTATCTGAAGTTCAGTTTTATTATTGACCATCCTTATTCAACGAACAACTTGTATCAACAATGATAAGGAAGTATTCGTTATTAAGAAAATAAATAATTTTTAATTCTTTTTAACCTGAGTCTTGACTTTTCAATCCTTTTATTATATTTTTTTTTATTTGCGTAATTGCGATTTTCAATGACAAATCCATCTCATGTGTAATTTTTGGCAGCGAATTTCTGTTCTATTTAAACAGATTAAAAATATCGTCAGTAGTAAAGTATTGCCAATATCTACGAATAAACTTTTATTTGGTTTTATGCAAATGTCATCAATGTTTTTAGCGTGACAAAACCTTTGTCAGTAATTATCCCACGTACCAAATTATTTACCAATTATGATTTCATATTGAATTCCTCTTGGAAGGTGGAATATTAATAAAAGTATAAAAGAATAGTTTAAAAATGAAACGAAATCAATTAAAATTAAATTTAAACAAAAATGATATAAAAGTAGAATCATAGAAAATAGAAGAAATTACGAAAATGGTCAAGTGACGCAAAATTAGAACAACTGCGAACCACCAACAAATCTCTTTTTCAATTAAACGACAACGGTCACTTCCAGAACTTGCTAAGGTATTTTGACACTAAAAACAAGTATTTTTTTTTGGTCCAATTATGCAGAAATATTAACCTATCGCTTTTTTTCCCAGAGGACCGAAATTGGCTTATTTCTTTCCGTTCGCGATGCAGGCGAAAATGCGATCTTTTCTTCGACAATGTTACTGATGTATATTAACAAATGTATTGAAAAAATACAAGAATGAAATCATAATGATAAACGCGCACCATGTAAAACGTGCTTATATTTTACAGTAAGTTTGATAGTTCTTAAAATTGATAAAACAAAAAAAAAAAAGAATTATTAGTAATGTTAATGATTGGAAGAAAAAACGCGAAAAAATGGTTTTAAAAGCATTTTAAAGAGAATTATTCATGGTACTTAATTGAGGTTGAATCATTTAATTAAAGGGTGGATCGTTGGATTCCTACCAATGCTGGTGGCGTTGAACGCTAGCATCGGCGGGGGTGGCGGTATGCCCCTCTGACAGGCGACGGGGCTCGCGGTCAGGCTGACTACGCCTCCGCTCTCCCTGTACATGAAGCATAATCTTCTGGTGTTTCTGTAGGGTTGCGGCCTGTTATTTTCATTCGACCACGCTGTTGGACGCGCGAGCGGCGTGGCTATTACGAACTGCGTGCCCTCCGCGTCGAACCACCGACCGTGGCAGGAATAAGCTGCAATGAAAAGCAATAGCTGATATAGTGTTTAGACGTATAATCAGACGCTTTGTTAAGCGCAATCAATGTAGTCGTCGGCGCAATAATACGGTTAAAAAACTTATCTAGATAATGAACGTCAATGGGACAAATTACTTTTTATAACAGATGCGGAACCCATCAATTTTCTATAGGATGAGTTCCTTTCTGTTACTACAGATGTCTGGAGCCTGCAGTATAATTTCATGAAATTTTTGTATCTTATCCCAGTCAACCATAACAAAAGTTATGTCACAGTTATGTAACAGTTAAATTAATATGCAACTATTACGTCACAATCACTGTTATGTAACTGTGACAATTTTGAGGCGGACATTTTAATGTAACTGTTACATAACTGTGACATAACTTCTGTGATGGTATGGTTGACTGAGTATGTATATAAGATGTCGGGATCGATGTAACAGTTCACTCAGTATACTGGTCGCTCATATGTATTATGACAAAATGCAGCTAATACCAAGCCTATATTGGCATGTCTGTACTGATGACGTCCCAATACCGGCCTATTACGGAAACTGTATGCCTTTTCAGTACTGGCTGGCCGGTGTTGACAAACCGTATTTTGGTGCAACAGTGGGACACATGTTATGATTAGCTCAATACCAACATTACTTGTTTTGTGACAGTAGACGCAAAATACGATTTTGAATCCCATTTTCAGGTCGCAAAATGAGATTTCGTACACAGGTGGAGGTACAATGAAAAAGCATTAATGTAAGCTCGGAGTCATTTAAATCGATTCCCAACAAACAATCATAGAAGTTATGTCACAGTTATGTAATACATTAAAATGTCCGCCTCAAAATTGTCACAGTTACATAACAGTGATTGTGACGTAATAGTTACATAGCAATTACGTCACAATCAATGTTATGTAACTGTGACAATTTTGAGGCGGACATTTTAATGTATTACATAACTGTGACATAACTTCTGTGATTGTTTGCTGAGTTATAACGCTTGAATTTCTGGCTCAACATTCATTTTGTTATTTTGCGCCCTAGATACGAAATATACTATATTTTAGGTCAAGTAATGGCTTATTTTCAGATACGACTAAATTCAGTCCTTGTCATACAAGGAAACCGTGAAACTTCGCAATATTTAATCTTTCAAGGTAACGAACTGTTGAAAAAGTCAGCAAAGTAGTTTTGAAAAATTGAAATAAGAAAAATCATTTATAATTGAGAATGAGTTCCTCGTATTTTTTATCCATGTTTGATCAAGTTAATGAAGAATCTCGATGAGAAAAGTAAAAAATATAGTTAAAAGTATACACGTATATTTAATGACTTTGCATGTATTATCGAGAAATTTATTTGAAATTATGGTTTAATTAGTCTTATAATTACATTTTTCAATTAAATACTGAAAATATATAAATGTAAAATTATGAATGTAACATTCAATGGGAAAAATGAAACAATATTTCCAATTGAAGAAAATGGAATTTAATAACTATTTGGAAAATATAAATAACTAAAAGGGATTCAAGAGCACTTAACGTTAATAAAACAATTGACGTTTTCAACGTATGAAGTTTTAACGACTTTTACAACGAAATTTAATGGATTGATATATTAAAATTTAATATGAAAATACTGTATCTCATTTGAATGAAACGAATTCATATATATTTTCAGATAGTATAATTACACGTAAAATATCTAAAGAAAGCTCTTTGAAGTACTGTGCATTTTCATGATTTTCGAAATTGATCTGAAAATATCGGAATTAATCAGTATGCCTATATTTATATATATATATAAGCAAAGCGGATTATTGAAAATATGGAATAGTATATTTATATTAAAATTATTTTATTAAGAATCAAGTATATATTTCTAATGTAAAAAACATATCCAGCAATGATGGTTCCATAAACAGTATTAATTAATTTCGCAAATTTAATCCGATATATTTATAGTATTATTTATATATATATATTGTCAATTGTTAAAATGAATAGAATTATTAGAAGTCAAATTTAATTCTTTTTCATCTTTTTCGTATGACCAGTTGTCATACGGATGATTAATGACTGTGACATTTAGTAGTAACCTCTGCCAACTGACGAAAGATGAGAATGCAGAAAAATATTATTTTCACATCTTATTATTAGTCATAAAAAAGTCTATTATTAAATTCATTTCGATATACCAGAAGTACATTTAGATAATTATGAAGTTAATGATTTGAAAAGTTCATGACATTTTAATACCGATGGATGCAGACTATAATTTTAAGAAAGTGTACTTTATTTGAAATTCGTTTACTTTATTGAAATCTCAACAATAAGTTTCTTAAATTATGATCGTGAAAAAATTATTATAATCGTAATTTCATGATTTTTTACATGTATAGTTTATCGAAAACCATTATTTTATTTGCGACATTAAAAATAACATTTTTCTATAATTAGTAACTGCTCAGTCCTAAATTATTTCAACCTCGACATAATGCAAAGTCGTCAATTTAAATTTCATAATCACTCATCGATTCCATTTTAAAATTTACAAAATTTATAATTCAATCTCTAAGTATGTTTAATAAGATGTACTAAACAATTAAACTGTTTAATTAAAAATAATGGATTGAGACGAATTACAATTATTGTTTGTCAATTATTGAATGTTGAACAACACTCAAGGAGCACTCACCTTCTACAATATAAGTTAGAAATGTAAAATGTTACGATATGCTGCCTTTGATTCAACGATGCTTTAGTTGATGAAACGATAAAATATTGTTGGAAATCTGTATCAGCCCAAGTAGAAATTTTGTACGGCCCTGATCAGGGCCTGACGTGAATAGTAATGTTTCTTTCGCTTGGCATATTTACAATTTTTAAAATTCTATTTTTCATGATGTCCGGGATTTAAGTAAGAATATGCTATATTATATTGTTTTAATATGGCGGACGAAATCACGGAAAATGTGTAATTTTAATAAATTCAACATTCAGATCGATGTAATACAATCGCAGATGGACAATAATATCGAAGCAAAATGGCGGAACTAAAAATCGCAGCTTAAAACACAATAATATTATTGATATTAACGATTGACAATAGCAGTAGAACAAATTCGTTCTACGGCAAAAATACTACAATATCGCCAAAATATTGTATTTCTACACATGTGCTTCATTTTTGGTTTCAATAAATTAATGTAATATTAATGTTAATCTGCGATTAAGTCGATCTAAATCGTTGAAAACTGTCGATTATTAAGGATACATTTCGTTCGCCTGTAACCAGCATGTTCAAATAAATTTACTAAGTCTACGATTTTCAAGTTCAATTGCACGCTCTAATGAGGTTTGAAAAATTCAAAATACTAAAATTAAAAATAAGTGATGATAACATCTCATTTTTGCACTTCAATCATAAAAATCATGGGAATGAATTTTAAAGGGCAGTTAAGCAAAAAGTTTCACCGTTCGAAAATTGATAATCAATTGAAATGCATCTGCGCCAAATAAGAAAGGGTTGGAAGAATGCTCGATTAATGTCACTTTGCGCTCTGATAGTCGAGTCGAGTAGTTATCATCAGAAATGAAAGTTTCGCGTTTAAGTATAATTTATAATAGCCTTCCGATTACTTATTAAAGAGTGGGCATCTCTCGAATCCAACAATTTTCAAGATTACTTCAGCCCAGACGATATCGGCCGGTCCCTCCGGAAAGGCAATTTTCCGTAAACGATCCCTTCATTCACCGGAGACTTTCGACTAAGAACGAGGTTTAAGTATCAAGATCAAGCAGCTCATCATGACCCACCTGTAACGGCGTCTTCGTCAACGCAGTCGCTTTGAAATTCCATCCGGTCGGCAGTCGAGCATCCGACGATCAAAGTTGTTATATCCGAGTTACACCTGCGCTCTTCCTCCTCGCGCTTTTCCCTTCTTTCGGGATAGTCCTGGTATTCCTCCTCGAGGTTCCTCTTCATCCTCAGTAAATCTCGGTAAGACAAGAATCTCGAGTCACCAGAGGGCGGCGTGGGAGTCCTCTTCTTCGGTGGCTCCACCGAGTCCACGTACTCCCCGAAGTAATCTTGATGGACCTCGTCCATGGAACTACGGCTTTCATCGAATTCCGGCGCCCAGACCCTGCGTATCTGTGCAAAGTCATCCATATCAACTTGGAAATCTTCCATCTTTGGATGCCGCCTAGATCGAGGGGTCGACTTCTTCGCCGATCGATCTTCCGGGTCCATCTGTCCAAGTCTCGCGTCGATATCGCGGTCTTCGTCGAGATCGGGCCACCGGAGATTACGGTACCAACTTTCCGTTCGGGTTCTTCGGCTGTTGCGCTCATGAATCAGGTACTGATTGCCCCGGCGCTTTTCGATGTCGAATTCCAGCCGTCGCGATGAACGTCGGTCGTCGGAACGTTCCTGGCCATGTCGGACTTTTTCCGGCTTGCTCTTCATGTTTTGGTTCTTGCGACCGTCCCGGGAGTTTCGCTGACTGTGATTCAACCCCGTCACTGTGAACTTGCCGAGATATGGACACTGGCGAGGTTCTGGAGAACTCGCTGTAACAGAAAAGATTAAAAATTCATCAGTTTGGTCGAAGAACTATGCCAGATTTCATTGTATTATAACACGATAATTGATGTATTACAAGAACACTTTATTGGTATTATTTGCAACAAGAAAAAAATACATATGTGAAGCACACCATTGGTACGCTGAAATTATGTTGAGATGAACCTGGAGTGAGGTTCCATAAATTAGAATATAATCTATAATAGTGCGAATGATAAGTCAACATTCTTCTGTTTCCTGAAAGGGGTCACCTTTTTACATGTATAAGACCTAATATGTTGTCTATGTCAGATGTTTTAAGTTTCTGCCCTCTCTTTCACATTGCCACTCTATCGTCGGCCGGTAAAAAGGACAAGTGACGCTACCGTAAGTTTTCACCACCCAACCTACGGGCAATGTCTAAAACTTTCTCGGATCGGGAACTTCCGAACGGTATATAACTTTTAACTAACGAATTCGAAGTGGCCCAAGGATTATGCTCTTGACGATTTGCGGACTTTTCACGGACAAAAGCTCAGGATTCGTTCACCTTCCAATGGAGCAACGGGATGGGTCACCATTTACAGTGTATTCACAGGCGCAGAAAAGAACCTAATTAACGTATCAGAAAGATCTAGGCTGCCCGCGAAATGCGAGTAACATGACGGGCGAAATTTTCAAACGGAGTAAATGAACCTACTACCTCGTCTCCGTGAGCTCAATGAGAAATGGAACTGTGTGAAATGGGAAACGGAGAAGAGCCGATAATGAAAAACTAGGGTCGAAACAAAAATGAAAAGTTCTGAAATCGCCTGCGGGGGTGAAAAATATATAAGAATGACAATTGAAATGTGGGACTTTCTTGGGGCTATTACCGTCTGAGTGGAAAGAAATACTTTTTAAACTGACCTTTGTTCGGACAGTTTCCAATTTAATGCGAATATGATTAATTATGTCATAATGTTCAAAAGGTCTTGGCTATTCATGAATGAAATATAGGGCGATTCCGGTTCAAGCAAATAGAGGACTTGTTACTCGAAGAAAGGGAGGCAATAATCGTAACGAGAAAATAAGTTCTTTTCGCTCTCTTATATACTGAAATGCACCGAAATACGTTTTCATTCAATATTTTTGTTAAAATTAAATTGATTATTCTAAAAAATATTTTTAATTTTAGGAAACTTAAAACTTTTTATTTGGATTTTCATTTCTGTGGAAATAGCTATGTTCACTTTCCAAAATAGAATATTAATAAACGTTAATAAAATGTCAACTTGGACACCATTCAAATGTCAAAAACTACCAACTGTTAATAAAAAAAAAGTACAAACTAAAATAAAATAATTCATTACAAATATTTATATATTATGTTGTATTGATTTTATAATCGGAATATAAAAATGAAATGAAATTGGCAAATAAAATGGATTAAATTAAAGATAAATAGAGATAGATAAGAATACGCCAAACTTTACATTTATTATTGAAAATGATGAAAACTATTATAGGAGTAATTGAATTTTTCTGCGGCCAGACAAATAGGAGAAAAATACATTAAAATTATCAAACTGATCAGATATGAAAAAAAATTAAAAATATTAATAAAATCAATTCAGTAGGTATGAATAAAAACATTTCATAAACAGTAAATTTAAAAATATAAATGTATAAAGGAATATATTTCATACATTGTAAATGGTATGTGGCAACGCTCCCCTTTATAAATACATAAATGCATTTAATGACGATTGCTCATAAACTCAATGTAAATATATAAATTTTTGCATCGAAAAATTCTCATAAGTGAAATACACTTAAAGTTAACAAAAGATTAAAAAAAAGAAAACAATTATAATATAATCATTTTTAAAATTTTGGACATATTTACATGATTAAGAAATAAGTGAATAAATATTGACAATAGAAAAAATATAATAGTTTACATTAATTCATTAAAGAAATTATCAAATGTAATAAAAACGCCCGAAATAAAATCTTTCGTAACTGCGATAAAATGAGTGTAAAAAATGAGTATAAAGTATCATTTCTAATAAACTGTTATACATTCGTTGACAGCAATGACGTGAGCGTGACACAACATAAGTTTTTACGATTCTTACATACGTCAGGTAGTTATTTGTGATTCATTCAGAAAAGAGCTAGTCATGGATTTCATTTCTTAATTGCATCCAATATCTTCAAAAGTACTTACATATCATGTAAGTACTTTTTACCGAAATAGCTGGAAATCTCGACATATTTCCAGCATATATATTTACGTCCATTACAATAATCTGCTTAAATAAGTTTGAAATACTTGACACATAAAACAAAAAAAATCGAAAAACTTGATAACAGTAGTAATTATTATTTATATTTTGTAGTTTAGGATTTGCATTTGGATTTCCAAAAATAAATGAGTTTCCTATAATATAATAAAAAATTTTCTTAATGAATTTACGTTTTAAAACTGAAACATTATATACTGTCGATTTTTTGTTAAACAGATACTTTAAAGGACTAAAAAGGATGTAGTATCAAAGAATGATAAAATCAACTGATATGCAAACAAGATTGTAAGCTGTAGAGCAACATAAAGGGATCAGATATCTTAGTGAAAAAAATCGTACTGTATAGAAAAAAGTTTCACAAAGAAAAGAAATGATCTAAAGGGAAAAAGAGGTGGTATTCGGTGAAGAAATGAAGTTAAAAAATTCTGAGCAGATAGAGACAAGAAATAAGGTACATGAAAAAGGTGTAATGTGAAAAGTTAGACAGAACCATGTAGGAGACGTGGAAGGGAAGAAAAGGCAATAAGGGCTGAGGGATGAGAGTGGCAGAGAAATTCGGTGGTAGTAAAATTGTAAAAGGTGAAAAGGAAAGCTAGAGGGAGCGTGGGTGTAGGGGGGGGGGGGGGGGGGAGGAGGGGGAGAGCAAAAGATGGCGAGAGAAAAGGAATTGAGAAAGAGAAAAGAGAGAATCAACCCTAAGCACACAATGCGAACTCTAACGAGACAAATCCGACGATTCGCCCCAGGGTCGAGCCCTTCCGCCGTCAGAAACTTCACAACGAGAACTGCGTGCTACTTTCTTTTCCCCTTGTACCTTTTCTTCACCCTTCCGTCCCATGTCCCAGCCAGACTGATCGCTCCATCAGTATGATTCTATATTTATCTTCATCTCCCTCGCTCTCTCTCTCTCTCTCATGCACTTCCTTCGGGTTCCTTCAGATCTAACCCCCTCTATATCGATTTAGAGACGGGCCCGCAAAAATCTCGTTATTTTTATGGTTAATTAGACGCCCGTATAACAGGGACCTCAAAGGACTCTGTGTGCGGTTCGCGAGACGACTTGATTTTTCCAGTTCATTAGCCGATTTCTGGCAGGAGGACCGAAGTTCTGACCTTAGTGCGTACATCAACCCCTGTTCGTTTCTTCTTGATCGTCCTTGCGTTAATTCACTGACGAATCAATTTTCACCGAAATGCGAAGACTAAAGGGGATTTTGGTGTTCCGACAAGGCAACGAAATGGTGTCGGAACACTGTCGAATCTATCACATATGATGAGAACGCATGCTTCAAATTCGAGGATTTGATACTTTGTAAGATACTGTGTAAATGTTGGTGCATTTCGTCTTTCCACGGAATTTCATTATTTTGTATATCAAATGTTATAATTATGGGCTCTTACAAATCTTTTGTGAGATTTCCAAAATTCAATTTGGCGAGAAGAATATCGAAAAATGTTCAATTTCTGGAACAAATTAATCCCAAGTCGAACTGATCGTGATTTCATTGAAATTAAGTTCAACTCTTACCAATCGAATCTTTTCGAATTTCTTTCCCTAGCAGAACTAATTTAGGATAGAATTAATTACTCAATAATTATAATAAAACAATGATTCTTAATCCGTTTGATTAATAGGGATTAAATTGTAAAAATGAAGTTTTAAGATCAACAGCAGATGAGAGTTCGAAATAAAACTTATTAAAGAGATAAGGACCTACGATTGAACGATCCGTTTCAGAATTGATGTCAGAATTATGTCAACGATCTATTTCACGCTAGTAGAAGTGGATTATTGATAATAGATAAGATTTATTTATGTACAGTTATTCTTGGATTTTACCTACTTTAGTTTTATAACGATTCTGTTATATTTCTGTTTTATTTGATTTGTATAATTTTAGAAGAATTTTCTTTTTTGTATTTTCCGTATATCGAGGATCTGTTGTTGATATTCTATCACAAGATTTCTTTTCTTTACACGTTCCATTGCGAAAATTCATTGTTTCTTTATGTTATTTTTCGAAATTGTCGGTAGGTCACTGATTTTATTACTCTTCTGTTCTTACGTGCTTTGTTATTTCATTATTAAGTCCTCAGTCAGAAACTGTTGTCATTTCCTGCTAGGGAGCGATTCAATTATTATTATTTATACATGCGTTTTTATAAATTGTTGTATTCATTGTCAATTGTCTTTATGTAATTTTGTACGTCTCAAAACAATTTGTTAAAGTAATTTGTCGAAAATATATTCATTATGTTTTGAATTCACCTTTTACAAGAGCGATCAAAAAATTAAACAAAAAAAAAATGGAGATAAATTACATTACAATGTCGGATTGTATTTCGAACTCCATATATTACGAATCTAATATGACAATACTATATTTTTATAGATTTTTTGTAATTTCATGAGAATTCTTATAATTTGTTTATATTCTGTAACTTAGTAAAACTTCATCCATTGTTCTGATATTGTTAAAATTATACTATTAAAATTGTAAAAGTCAGTTTAAAATCCTAAGTCATGTCGGTCTCGATAAACGAAAATTCTGCATTATTTCGACACGCATGGTGTTTTCCATATTATTGAATCAAATTAAAATTTTTTTGCATTCTCCATTAGCAGTCGTTGAATTAAACTTTATAGAGAGAATTTCGATTGATCCAATTGAATTGTATTAAAGCGCGACATTTTACTGTAATGTTGCTGCCATGTTGGCGTAATATCTCTGTATGACATATCTTACAGTATTGTTGTTGCAATATTTCAATACGTCCAGAATATAATTGCTGCAACATTACCCGAAGGCTTGGCATAATAATCCTCTTAAATAAGGCTGGTTATGCATTCATAATGGAATTCACCATTTCATTATTAAAACATTTTAAAAAGTGATAAAAAAGCGTAAAGAGTAACATTTATGGACCAAAAATTTATTCATCGACAACTCTTGAACATAATGAAAAAATGTAAGTTTTCTGGTTCACCGCCAAAAGATAGTAGAATTCGACATTTTCAATTTCCGAGACGGGTGTACCATCGATTTTCCGTGCGGAAGAACCTTAAGCAGCTTCCTTGCGACTCTGGCGATAATTTCGCAAGTGCTCAGACTGACGTACATACATGTATATATTCGCGAAGAGGCTGAAAGAGCGCCGTGGAAGTTCGACACTCGAACTTATACGACGAATAACCCAGCATCGTATAGTATCGACTCACTCTTCTCCTTTCTCACCCGTCTACGTACAGTGCACTCATATTGAAGTTCGCTTCCTATTGGCAACATGTATATAGTTGCGCATAAATATGCGAGAACGCGCTTATGTCTTCGCAGAAATGTACCCCATATTCATTACAGGCTCTTTTAAGGGTTTCAGACGGGTAGACAGAAGTGGATGCACTATATACGCTGTGGCAGGGAAGGTTACTTTTCTATAAAGATCTATTTACGAACAATATCAATGGATGAATTGCTTCTGAGTATTGCTCATTTCATTTCTCGGCCTGAGCTAATAATACATTTTGAAAAATAAAAATTCAGTTTTTTTATAATGATTTTGACATAGAATATAGAATAGAATGGAATAGAATAATAAATTAAAAAATCAGAGTAACATTTATTTTCGTCTACGATATAAAAGGAATAATGAATCTGCAATAACAACGGCTGTTCAGTTTCTATTGTATATATAGCGCTCAATTTATTATTTTTCTTTCCGTAACTTTTCATTACTTAAATATGATGTATTTTTACGTCTTTTGCGAACTTCTTTCTTTAACGGCAGTTTGAGTTTTCACTGTGATTTCTACATTTAATGTACGCTTTGCGCTCGAATGTATACCCCATTTTCATTATAGGCAATTTACGACCTCGCACGAGAAGATGGAGAGGCGGGTGGGAAGGAAGGGAGGAAAATAATGCCTGGGTATTATAAACAATTTAATCGATTTAAATTGTTTACGGATGCATATATCGCTTCTAAATTTGATGCATGTTTCAATTAACAGCCAGCTCCGTAATAAAGTTTATATACTAATAATGGAAGGATTAATTTCGTAACTGAATACAATATGATTTAAATAGGAACAAATTTCTTCGAATGTAAAAATTGATTGGAAAATATTTCAAGAATTTAAGGAATTTTTTATAATTTTGTTATTACTGTTCCTGTTTTAGTCGTTATAATAGTGTTATTATTATCATTATTTATAGTAATCGTAAAATAGTTAATTTAATATTTATATGTACGTACGTTAATTAATAATAAAGTTCCCAGGTAGAAATTGGCATCGGTTTTCCCTGAACATATACGGGGCCAGTACGGGATATACGATCTGGATGGGATCTGCATTTTTCCCTGAAATTTTCCAGGATGTTTTCCGGACTCTATCGTAAAATATTAGCTTGGAAAATCTGGAC
>JAPYZR010005308.1:0-13166 GCA_030522945.1 Trichopria nigra
AAAATAATACATTATATTATATATAATGATTCCTGATTATATATTTCGTTAAGATTTTAATGTATAATCCTTTGCGACATCGAGGTGGTCCTCGGTGAACGGCAGAAGGGACTATATATATATATCTATTTAACGCTTATTTTTAGACACCCATTATAGCGCCGCACCTGTTATATATACGTAATTCGATCTGCTAAATTCGAATTTAAAGCCAAAAATGGCATTTTTTATATTCGTTTATGTAGGTTAAAACGTTTAGGAAAATGTTTCCTTATATGAACAATTGTTATACCGAAAACAGCGAGGCAATCATCACTGAATGTAACGAGTTTGACAAAATGAGTACATCTGCTATAGTATAGATAGTTATCAAAATCGATTACTGAGCTATCCGTGTTTCACAAACTGAAAAAGAGTCGCTAAGAAAAAGTATTTATAAATTCTTTCTAAAAAGAATGAGCTATTAAATCCACGCATATAAGAGGACATGTAAAGAGTACTTTTTGTATACTCATTCTGTCCAACTTATTGACGGGTCATTTTTTTTATTTGAGTTTTTAAAATTTTTTTTATCTTCGAAAAATTATGATTATATATGACATTATTGTGCAGGGAACAAAAAATTTGTTATTTTCAAGTAAATATTTACTTGAATAGTATATATAGAAAGTAAATATATACTTGAATTAAGAAAATCTTTCCTTCTTTTTAGTAAATCTCACTTAATCCAAGAAAATCTTTTCTTAATTCAAGTAAATATTTATTTGAAAATAACAAATTTTTTTCAGTGTGGAAATTATTAATAATCTCGAAAGTTTATAATTTATACGACAAGAACACTGTATATTATCAAAAACTACAAAAAAATTTTGTTTACCGCATCGATAATTTTTATTAAAACCCCCAGAGATAATCCGTCTCATTCTTCCGAGCTTTCTAAAACGCGTATATATTCATCGTCTGTACACGTCATCAACCAGAAAATATGTGATATATATATATATATATATATATGCATAGAATAAATTTGAAGTCTGGTAAAATTAAACTTTGACCCTTCATTACAATATACCGATGGCCGATAAAGTAATTTTCTAACGTATATAATATGTATGTGAATTTATGTAATTGCATATAAGATACATAGTAGGTGTAAAAAATTGATTGAAACTTATTGTTCCAAAATCTGACCTCCGGAACGGTAATTCTACATAATATATACAATCCCTTAAAAAAATCCAGTAAAAATCATTTACAATTAAATATATTCAAACTTTTATTAGGAAACATAAATTATTTTTTAGTTAAATAGGGTAAGGAAAAACAATTTATTTTCAAAAATTGTTACTTAATTATATATGTATTATGTAAAATCATCACCCTTCCAAAGCCCCAAATGTTTAAGAAACGTTTCAATTACGATTTGTTTACCACACCTCTTCATCATGTTTCGTGGTTAGGTCGGTAACTGTTCTACTTTAAACTAGAGATCTCTTCACCTTACCCCTAAGAGGGTTCAAAAGTTTTTTCAAAACTTTTGGCTCTGGAAGTGTGATTCTACATACCATATCACAATCCTGGAGAAAATATCGCTGGAAATTGGTTAAAAAATATATATGTACTATGTATACATATATATTTGTTTTTTACTGTTCGCGGTTCGTTACTCTATGGATGAATCGGAACGATCGGAACTCAGTCTTCGAACTTCAAAGTTTCGAACTGCTTCGAACCATGAATAAGAATAGAGGTGAGAAACCTTAAGGCGGATCCCCAGTACTATTTTGTGCGTTTATGCGGTTTACATATTTTATACGCAGCTGAATTCTGCCTATTTACTAATCTCTGGCGATATTAAATAGAATCTAAAAAAATGGCGACTCTTAGGAATATTACTGAGCTATATCATAATTTAACAGAAGAATGGAGAACAGCTAATCATAATCTGAAATTATGTGGGGAGCATCTCGATCAATTGAAGGTAAATTGTTGGAAATGGAATCTTCCCAATGGCTGATTTTGAAATCGTAAATTTTCCGATGATCATCATTCTAACCTCTCTTATTCGATGCTGTCAAGTTCTTAAAACTAAGAGTCATGCTACCTTTTATATGTTTTCCTTCGAATTATATATGAAATTATTTTCCTAAATTGTACAAATGTTTGTATTGCTTATAACAATTCAAGCTTTATTAATTAAGAGATGAAATTACAGTTTCTTAAGTGAAATGTTTATTGACTAGGACTGGTCAAATTGTCTGATAGTAAAAGTGTTTACTTTTCTTTCGTAATATAGATTGATGTTTCAGGTTAGTCTCACGCAGTGTAAGTTCTTACCAACATCAGATACTCCGGTTTCAAGTCAAGAGTTATTGTTAGCTCGTAAGTACATACTTGAAAAGAAAGAAGTAATTCTTTAAGAAATGATTAACAACTTGACATTTACTATATTTAGGTGATATTTTGGAAATTGGAGCTCAATGGAGCATCGAGTCGCAAGATATTCCATCATTCGAGCGTTACATGGCTCAGTTAAAGTGTTATTACTTTGATTATAAGAGTAAAATCCCAGACTCTGAATTCAAATATCACTTATTGGGCCTCAATCTTCTTCTTCTACTTTCGCAAAATCGAGTGGCTGAATTTCATACTGAACTAGAACTTCTTCCTTCGGATCAAATTCAGTCGAATGTGTATATTCGACATCCTTTGAGTCTGGAGCAATATCTTATGGAAGGATCGTATAATAAGATCTTCCTTGCAAAAGGCAATGTACCCGCACGATCGTACAATTTTTTCATCGACATTCTTCTTAATACTGTTCGCGATGAAATTGGAGCTTGCATGGAAAGTGCATACGATAAGATCTCTGTAAGAGATGCTGCAAGGATGCTTAATTTAACGACTAAAAAAGAAATAGCGGATTTCGCATCCAAAAAGAATTGGGATCTTCCTGTAGATGGGTGTTTCCACTTCAATGCTCCTAGTGAGAAGAAAGTTGAACCGATACCAAGTTCTGACCTGGCTACGCTTGCTATTGATTATGCTAGAGAACTAGAAATGATAGTGTAGAATTTAAAAATACGATTCTTAAATAATACAACATTTTATACCAGTTTTTTGTTTTTGTGAATGGAGTTTGTCATATTGACAATACAAGTATTTAAAAAAAAAAGAAAAGCACTCCAGAATGTAAGGTATGAAGCGGCAGACACAAAACTAGATGTGAAAATAACGATATCATGACTGTAAAAATGAAAATAATAAATAATTAATAAAAAGGAACGCTTACATTCAGTTTAATAACGGTGATTATTGAAACAATATGTGTTTCATAATAACTAGTTTTTCGTTAAAAGCCCTGATGGGTTTGTAGCCCAACCTTATTAGGGTAAAATTGCCAATTGCTATGAGTGACCTTACTACTGTAGACAATCTCGCTTGAAATACATACATTTGTAATAATACGTTCAATAAAATATATAAGAATATTTAACCGCCTCATGATTTTTTAAACATTACCACTTTATTCAAATTAGCATTTTGATATTTTTTGTGTTTTAACCTTATAATTCAATTCAAATGTCAGTTGATCGGTGTGTTCATTATCGGCACTGTACTTAGCATTGTTGAAACATTGGACATTACGTATGAAATTTGATGTATACATACTTACCTCCATCTAACGAGTGCACTGAAAATATCAGAGATTTTTGGAATGTTTGTATCATTCCATTTTTCATACAATAAATGGAATGGTTACATGTATGTATTTTAAAAAATAATTCACTTGCGTAAGGAAAAGGAGGCATACATATATATATATGTGTGTGTGATGTGTGAGTGCGTGGGTATGCGTGCATGTCACTGATCTGAAACTGCTGAACATACATATGTGCAAGATTAATAATGCATACATATATGCATGCGTATTGCACGCTTAAACTCGCGAGTCGAGAGATCGAAATATCGAACTTTCGCGGCGCATGTTCGATTGATCTGCGTGCCGACTGCCGGCCTTCGACTTCCTTTTCCTCTTCTTTCCTCCACGGTACGCATTACGTTTACTCTCATCCCTAACAGTAGATTCGAATTTGAAGCAATGGCGAGTGGTGTAAGTATTTTTCACGTGTGATTTTCAGCGATGAACATCCAAATCATGAAACGTCAAGAATCACAAAATGTGAAAGCATTGAATTCATCTATTTTCCTTACACCTAATCTGGATATTATTTTTTCAGACACTTTACACGTATCCCGAAAATTTCCGTGCCTACAAGGCCCTTATCGCGGCCCGATTTTCTGGTGCACAGGTTAAAGTCGCCGAGGACTTCGTCTTTGGAGAAACAAACAAAACCGAGGGCTTCCTCAAGAAATTTCCACTAGGAAAGGTGAGTTAATTGGTCCATGGAGATTTCGGTTTTATTCGTCAAAATTTTGGGATTCGTTGCTCGGATCCAGACAGATGGATAGAAATGTTTTCTTGAACGATATACGGATAATTTTTAAGTGACTTGCAAATGCGACTTCACAGACAATTTATATTTAATTCACATTTTCCAGGTCCCTGCTTTCGAGACCACTGATGGACGATGCATCACCGAGAGCAATGCCATTGCTTACTATGGTATGTAGTTCTTATAATTTTAAATGATGCTTTTATAAATTATTCTATTTCGTTTTTAATATATAATTTTTTTTAATTGATATATGAACTTTTTGAATTTTTGTAAAAAAGCTTTGTTCTTTATTTATTGTTTGTAATTATTATTTCTACAAAATTTTTTATTTTTAAATAGTGGCAAATGAACAGCTGAGAGGCAAGACCGAATCGGAACGTGCCGAAATAATTCAATGGTTGAGTTTTGCCGACAGTGAAATCTTTCCTGGATGCCGAGCATGGATTTATCCTTTGTTAGGAATAATGCCGTACAATAAACAGGTAAGATATTTCATGTGTTAACGATGCAAATTCACCTCCATCAAAGGCGAGTGTTACAATTTATGTGACATTTCGTAACATACGGAGGTATAAAAATTTGTACCGACATTCTTTACGCATATGTCTAATTGTATGACAACATGCTCAGGATTCTGTGCACAATTCAATACCAAACTGTTTTGATGCATTTGAGTTTTAAAACTACAAGCTTAAAATTAACATTGTTATTCAAACTTTTTAGACGGTTGAGAATGGAAAAGAAGCTGTCGATAAAGCACTCACTTATTTGAATGCACAGTTATTGACAAAGACATTCTTGGTAGGAGAACGTTTGACCCTGGCTGATATATGCGTAGCAATGACTTTACTTAATTTGTATCAATATGTCCTGGAACCAAGCTCACGTAAGCCTTACCAAAATGTTAACCGATGGTTCCAAACTGTCATCTACCAGCCGGAAACCATTGCTGTTATTGGCACCTTCAAATTAGCTGATAAGGCTCTTGAGTACGACCCTAAGAAGTCCGTTAACACACAGGTAAATATTATATTTCATTATACATCATTAATAATGTTCCTGTTTCAATTTTACAAAATTTTAATTAAAACTGATTTTTTAAAAAGCAGAAGAAAGAAAAGAAACAGAAGGAAAAGAAGGAGGAGAAAAAGAAAGTAGAAGTAGAAGAGCTGGATGCCGTAGAAGCTGTATTGGCAGCTGAGCCAAAATCATCAAATCCTTTCGATAGCATGCCAAAAGGTACCTTTGACATGGATGACTTCAAGAGATTTTATTCTAATGAAGATGAGACAAAATCAATTCCTTACTTTTGGGAAAAGTTTGACCCTGCCCATTACAGCATATGGTATGGCGAATACAAATATCCCCAAGAACTGACAAAGGTTTTCATGTCCTGCAACCTTATCAGTGGAATGTATCAACGAATAGAGAAAATGCGAAAAGCCGCGTTCGCGAGCGTTTGCCTATTTGGAACTGATAACGACAGCAGTATCAGTGGAATTTGGGTGTGGCGTGGACAGGATCTTGCATTCACGGTAAGTTTGGCCATTCTTTTTTTTTCTTTTTTCTTCCTTTTTTAATATTTTTAATATGCTTGAGATGCTTTCTTACATTTGTACCATTTAAAATTTCTATTTCTTTTTTAGTTATGTGAAGATTGGCAGATCGATTACGAAGTATACGACTGGAAGAAACTTGATCCTTCAAGCGATGAAACGAAAGCTCTTGTTGGGCAATATCTCAGCTGGTCTGGTGAAGATAAAGAAGGACGCAAATTCAACCAGGGAAAAGTTTTTAAATAAATAGCTTCGTCGCATTTTGAGAACCTAAGAACATGAAAAATAAACGGTGGAAAAAAAGCAATCTGTTCAAAGCGTGAAAGTTGATACACCTCACCAAACACAATTTTCGTTATTTATTACGTTTTTCTGCTATTCAATGTCGTGGTAAAAAAAAAAGAGTGGTGTTTGTAAGTAGATAAAAGCGCGCTTTTATCTGGCAATCATATTTTTTAGTCTATTTCTTTCAGAGTTTTCGAAAATTACACATTCATACATTTGTCAGAGAGTTATTTATTATATGCATTTACTATTCACGAACATAGCTTGTTTTTCATGCACCCTTTGAAGTCCTTTTCTATCTTCTTTTTAAAATTGGTCGAATTCTCTCATTCTATGTGAATTTGTTTACTTTTCACGCCTTAAACTTTTATTGCAATTGTTGATGCACAAGAAGAGTATGCTGAAACGTATTTTTACTTTAACAATAATTGTTATAGTAGACGATTTACTGCCTGCGTTAAAAAGAGTCTATATAATTTTTATCGACTAATTTCATATTGACAAATTTGATACTAATGCATGTGCACAAGACAAAGATCGCGAGTGCAATATTTGCATATTAAATTCATTTATTATTTCTAAACTTGCATCAAATTATATCAAATATTTTTTTGAAATCCACAAGTACATAACAAGTAAGATTTATAAAATTCAAAATATACTTTTATCTTGATCGAGTTGATCGACATTGCATTGTATTTGACAGATTTGTGGGAAATCTATACTGATTGGTCTGTAGAATCATATCTACAGATATAAAATCATATTTGATTTAATTTTGTTGTTTTAATAATCGATTACAAAAAACAGTATAATGTATTTACATTTCAACATTTTAAATGAAATAATAGAAATATTGAAAACTGGTATCCATTGAATTATAAATTTGGACGGTTGACTTTGAATTTTGTATACAACGATAGTATATTACTTACTTACTTCACTAAGTTTCAGTATAAATTAAGATCAATCATTGATCAAATCAGATCGAGACGAATTTCGTATTAATCCACTAAATTTTAAGATAAATAAGCAGTAAACGGTGTAAAGCAATTTATCGAAACTTTTCAATCGATTAAAGCTTTATTTATCACAATTATTTACAAGAAGTCGGAAACATCAGAATCCTTTTTGGTCCATCCAGCGTATCACCTTTGACACGAAGTCTCCTTTGAATTTAATGTGACCTGCTAATTCATTGATTTGACTGTGGAGCTGAACATTGCACTCGCGCTCGAGGTGTTCACGAAGTTCAGTTTCGAGCTGCCATATATCGCCCTCAATTTTTTTAACGTGTGTGATTTTTCTCATGCCTCGATAGTTGTGCAACAAATAAACTGGCTGCATATGATTCTTAGTCCGTCGTATGAAGTATGGGAGTTTCAAAGTTTCAGCTGTTAAAAAAAAAAGAAGAAATTTTTCTATAAAAGTATGAAAATAAAAGTATGAAAATGAAAGTACATAGAGACTTTGTATGCTATATACAATTTAGGCTTTAAAGTTTACAATATTTATTATTATTATGCCATTAACCTTTTCGCTCCGGGGATTTTTCCTTTAAAATTGATCTCTCATTTTAGCTGAATTTCATGACTTAAATGAATGAACATCTTATGACAAGTCGACACTCGGAGTGCTGGTCTATATATGGACCAGTCCCGGAGCGAAAAGGTTACACATTATGTATATACACTTTTGTTTTTTCTTGGTCATTTCTTACGGATGTTAAGTGCCTCCAGGAATGTGATAAGGTCGTGTCACTAGTGTAGCAATTTAATAGTCACGAATAAAACGATTAATCCCAAATTTCACATAAATTGTACCGACGAAAGCGAACCACAAGGCCACTCTAGATAATTCTGTTGATCACACTCAATTCAATATGAGAATACAAACTACAGTATGAAAACTATATATAAAATTGGATAAAAGTGTGATCAACAGAATATGTAAAATGTTGATAACGGCCTTGTGGTTCGTGGTTTTAGGTCATTATATTTGAAATCTGCAATTAATTTTTCTATTCATGACTATTAAATTTCTGCACTAGAATTACCTACAATTTTAGCGCAAGCCAGGAGAATACTTAAATTATTTTTGTCTTTTCATAGTACCTAATTTTGACTTACAAATTTTAGATTCTTTCGAAAATACTAAACATAAAAAGTGATTTATTTCCAAAAGATAATGAATTAAAAATTGGCAATTCTGGAAGATGAAGCACGTTTAAAATCATATTCGACGAGTCAGATTGAAACGTAAGCAACAATCTGTTAAAAAAAAAAGCTCCAAAATTGGGTTAATATTTATAACATAAGCAATATTAATCAAAATGTGGAGAGAAAATTTCACTTCTTTTTTAGTATTAAATATAAGGTTATTATTCAAATGATACTTTAATATTGAAAAAATATATATATAGATATCCGATAAATTTATAGAATAAGTCAAGTACATGTAACTACTATTGTTAATAGCCCGTTTGAATTCAAGTGTTAGATTCCACATTATACTTTAATGTATCTGTCTAGTCTAATCTGAATTTTTTAATATTACAAACTGTGTTAATAGTGTGTTACTTGGAGTAATAGAAATTTAAATACAATACATAAATAGCCGAATACAGGAAAAACCTTGTTTAATATATATACACATATATCAAATGTGAAAAAATATAGCAGCAATCTTGTAACAAAATTCAAAATGCCTCTATTGTTACAATTTAATTATAAAATATGATTATAAAAAAAATAGATAAAATTATAAATAAATAAATTACAAACATACATAGGTGCTACGTGTTACTTGTGGTCCTCATTTTCAAATATTAAAAAATTACAAGAAAAAGCATCAAACCTGGTTTCATTCTTATATTAAAAAGAAATGTAGAAATACGTTATGTCACTTGCTTAAGGGGTGGCTAAATACCTACCCGCTACTTTGATCAAATTCGCTTTTACCGATTCCTTATTTTCGTTAAAAAACATATCATCTAGGGAGAATTCATAATGAATTACTGTTGGCGCTTTTTCTGATGTATTTTTTCTGAGTGCAGGTTAAATTTCAGCAAAATCGATTCAGAAACGAGCGAGAATTCCAAGAATAAATTCGGAAGTAACAGCAAACTGCATGACCACTACAAAAATTTGTTCTCGCGAATTCTCTCTCGTTTGTTAACTAATGTCGCCAAAATTTGACCTCATAAAAAATGCATCAAAGCGCCCTAAACTCTATTTAGGCTTAAAAATACATTTACTTTCTGTTTAATTTGAATACTTTAGATTAGGAACATGACGTTATCGATGCTGTCGGTTTAGCAGGCCCTTAAAGTTCCATTTTTTCCCACGTATTATATTTATCGTTCAATGCAGTTTTACAAATGTCTTAATTATTAATTTTCAGTGATCAAATGATAATGAGGAATAGTACTTACGTTTTTGTGGTTTCCATCCTGACACTGTAGCCTCTGTTGGAGGTGCTGGAACTGTCATGCGTGGAATGTAATTTTCCACCCACTTCCATTCACTAGCATCTTTTGATATTTCGTAATCTGTGTATTTTGAAGGATCTTCATATTTTGGTGACGTTCTGAAATTACCACATCGTTTCTGCAATAATAAAACAATAGAATTATTTTGCAACTTTTGACGCAAAACTATGATATAACTATGCTGTATTTAACCTTTCTGTCACAAATACTTCAGGTAATACAAACTTGCAGTAATGACAGAAAAACACTCATAACTTTTGTAGGTCTGAGAATGCGTAATAATCAACATCTGCGAAATGTCATTAAATTGATTATACGGAGCAAAATTGTAATACGACTTTCTCAGAGCAGGTTTCAAACGTTCAACAGGTTGGCGTCAAGAAATGTCAATCTTGAATATAACGAAAATCGATATCAACGACTATCAAGTCGTTTTACAATTCGATTATGAGAATAACGTGCCGTGTACCTAAAGCTGTACACCATCACCGTACATAGGATTGCTTTAAAAAATGAGACAAACATTAAAAACAATTTCTCAAATGAGAACGAGAGAGACAGACGTATGTAAATATGATACAATGTACCCCAGAGATCAGTCCCACCGTTCCTACGTCCTGTGGGTTTATATGATACAAAATGTATGCCAAACCTTTTTCGATTCGGCTTTGCGACTAATGAAAACTGGAATGACGACACGATGAGACTTTCGCGATTCGCAACGGCAATTTCTTACCCTTGCATTGCTTATTATTGGATGTAAAAATCATTATTAAAAAAAAAGTACGAAAAGTAAGAAAACACCGGGAAACCGCAAACACTTTTCATAACCTCAAAATTGTCGTCGAATTTCCGCACAATCAAACTCCGCAAAATCACTTTGAATGCGATGCACAGATCGACACTGTTGCGAATCTTATTCTCACCTGGATAAAGGCTAAATTCTCGACAGCGACGTTAGAAGAGCGTAAAATTCCGGCGAGACGAGTGGCGCATGTGAAGACTCTCGCGACGGCCATCTTGAATTAAGGGTCGACGTCTGCCATTCGCATACCTACAATCGGGTGCGTCTCTTTTCCTTCTCTCGACTATTGGCGTGTCCCTGCCTGCGCGACATTTTCACGTCTCCGCAAGCGGTACCTCTGTCAATTTTTCTCGCGACTGGTGCTCCCGGAAAATATCGCGGATCGAGAGTCGACAAGTCCCATCGATTATTAATTGGAACGACGAGGGAGATAGGGGATTCGAGGAGGACAGAGAGGGTGTCGATAAAGAAGGAGAGGAGGCGAGGCGGTAATATAAAGGAGTGAAAGGGAAAGGATGAACCCCGCACAGCGAGAAACGAGATAGAGGGAAAATATAAACGGAGAGGGTGCGATAGATATAATTGGGAAGAGAAAAAGCAAAAGTGTCCAAGTTTTCGCCGATTGTCCAGAACAATGTGAGTAAGTATATATATTGTGTATTAAAATGACGATTAATGGAATAATATATGTTTCTCTTCAAATTATTCGCATGATTATAATTCCGTCGTCGGTGCGAGCGCGAGAGAGGCTTATTCGCGGTAATTCGCCCGGCGAGCATGTGAAAAATACATAATATATGATGAGTCCCGCCGGAGAGAATGAGTGAGAGAGGGGGAAGAAAAACGCGAGTAGAAAAGGAATATGTATATATATGTATATATATATATATAGTGCATTAAATATATAAATGAACATTTTCCCGCAGTGAATCATTATATTTTTGCATTTTCAAATATATATAGATTTGATTAAATTATGAAAATAGATTTCAATATGACGAGAAATACGATAAAAATTATAAAAATTTTAAGGATTATACTTTATTATAATAATTAGAAAATGTATAAAACAATATCGATGAATATTTTTTATTAACTATATATATATATATATATATATATAGTCATTAAATTAAAACGTTAAATTACAATTTTTAAATAATTTTGACATGAAAAAAATGTTTAATTTTGTCGAGTCAAAGTTATCGATTAATGACTCGTCGATAATAAAATCTGGTACATAATAAGTATCTATTATAAAATCTTGTTTGAAGAACAAATGAAACGCTGTGTAACAATAACAGGAAGTATAATAAAATTATATCAACTATAAAAGAGATAAATTTTGAACAACTGTCATTAATTGCGGTATTGTCATGTTTAAAACTTTTTGCGATACATATTATATACATATATAGTTTGACATAAGTAAATATTGACATGTCTTATTTACGATAATATAATAATAAAGCAGGCGTAATGAAGTACATAAATGTATCGCCAAATTAAATATAATAATAATAAAATCATTTCTAACATCAACATCAACATCAACATGTTCGATTTAGATTTACTAGTGTTTTTAATCGAGACAGTATGTATAGATAAGGAAACTTCCTTATAAAAAAAATTGAGTTTTTATTTTAATTTTATTATTACGCATTTGTAGGTATGTATTAATAAGCGAATTTATAATTTTGTAGAACTTTCCTCTATCTTATGTTTTTGTTCAGTCATCTGTATAAGAAGGATATATATATATATATATATATATATATTTAAAAAAAGTAATTTTGCAATTTCATTAGAATCATTTGATTATACTTAAAATACTGGGTGCTATATATAAATATTCTTTTCCTTAATGAAGGAAGTCAACAATCATTTACTCTGTTCAAAAATAAACAAATGTAAAAATTAATCAGAAATCTCACTTATGTTTTTTACGCATTATACATAATGCAGATTTATTAAAAATATTCTTAATCGATTATTATTAAATTCTTTTTATATTATTTATATAAAATAATAAATAAATTATTAATTAATAATGTATATGCGTATATCATTACAGGACGTAATAAATAGTTTGTAAGTATATATATTGTAACGAAGTTACCGACGTGAAAACTCCGTTACAATATACTTTATATTAATATTATATATTCTGACAAAATGTCACGAATCACACCTGTTCCCAAATATCTTTTCCCGTAGCGTCCCATTGTTTGCCTCTGTTCCCAAATATCCTTTCCCGTAGCGTCCCATTGTTTGCCTTGCAAGTGGCTTCGTGATAGAAGAATTTCCTATCACATACCTCGAAATCCATCTGCACTACATACACTGCATTAGATTGTCCTTTCCGCTGTCCCAATATCGTCCCGGTGTGAGTTTCCCGTTTTGGTGGCAAGATGCCACTCAACGGAGGTAATGCGTTAAAGAGATTATCCGGAGAACATCCCGAGAAATGAGATGATGGAAGCCAGCGCAATTGAAATTGTCGTTGCGGCGATTCCAATCGGCTCTCGCCGTCGCTTTCGCACCGTTCGATGCAAAGCTCGATTTCGTAC
>JAPYZR010005309.1:0-10969 GCA_030522945.1 Trichopria nigra
TAACCTAGTAACCAAAAGACTATCAAAATAAAAGTAGAGAGAAGTTTGATTTAAAACGCGGGATTCTAAATTACGATTTTATAACAATATTATTAATATATCCATTCAGCGTTTAATATCATAAAGGTCCTCTATGTATAAGGTATAAACGTGATGTATGCAATAATTTATCCGAAGACGTGACGTGATAATGTTATTGTAGTAAAGTCGTATAGGAATATACTGAAAGCATTACTCGAAATACCATCAAAATATAGTGGAAGTTATAATCTCGCGTGGATTTTCCAATTTGGCGCGATCGTCGTCACTTCGTGAGAAGGCGCGTTTCTAATTTCAAGTTTCTAAATTCTACTGTTTATGTACTTTGCATACTATACGGCGGTTTTAGGATAATATTGTGCTTAGAAGATGGCGATCCTCTCGCCGGAACTTTCCCATTCCGTACTCTGAAATAACAGAGTCCTCGGCGAGCCATCAGGACTACACGCACGGATCGGAGATGCGATCTGGATGTTCGATGGTACGAGAGAAAGCCGATGGTACCATGAAACAGCGCGTATATGTACCAATTTATCGGCAACGTACTAGGATGGTTATCGATTATCGCTAATCGACGTTGCTAATCACTGGTTCGATTCGATCGATTAGCCTACCATTAACTGATTCCGCCCGAAGCTTCGGTTTATCGGCAACATCAGCAACTCCCGCATCTCGTCAGTGTTTGCGATACATTCACCAGATTGGTTGTTTACTTTTCATAATTGCAGTCGACGGGAAGACGTTTTGTATATTCTCAAATGAAAAGCCGAAACCATCGCAGGGGAGAAACAATTTCACATCTGCTTATATCTGTTCATTTCCGCGAGAGAGATAACGTTTATTTTGTAAAATAATCGCGCAGACTCATTTGCTCCAGTAGCGTTGCGTAAATATTAAGTTTGACTCAAGCACTACATATACCGTGTAAGTGATTTAATACAATCCGTATAAGCTATATAGATACGCAATAACTTCGTTAATCTAGGTCGACTTCACTTTGACAGACCTGTTGGCAGATTTTCAATCTACTTCAGTCGTAGTTAGTGAATCTCGTTTATATCTCAAAAATATTACCTGTAGTATGCTGAGAGTGTTGTTTCGACAGAGTTATCCTGCGATATACGAAATATTGAATACGTAGTTTAAACTTCCTCAATTCGCATATAGCTTTTCTTAAAGTAATAACAAGTACTCAGCATAAGTTTAGGGTACTGTTTTAAACTGTTCGTGTCCTTTCCTTTTCTTGTTCTTTTTTATTTTCGTGGTTTCAAATATATATTTAAATAAATACAAATACGTTAAAATTAATTAAACAAAAATATTATTTCAGGAATAAAAACAAAATCTTATTATTAAAAAAGAGGGTTGTTACATTACACGCGGTGATTGTGTAAATACTGTAAATCATATTGAATTAATCCAGTCTAGTGACTTTTATTTCATTAATGTTTTTGTTTTTTTCACTGCGTTCTGCAAACGTATATATATCATTTACTTTTTATTTTCTAATCTATTAAATAAGGTATTTGAGTTTATATTATTTATGTCTCTTAAAAATTGTGTTTTAACCTTTTCGCTCCGGGACTGGTCCACATATGGACCAACAAGAAAAGCGAACGTAATAGATGTTTATAAGATCAATTTAATGCACTATATTTAGAAAAAATATTGAAAAAAAATCCTGGTTACTTCTTTGACCTTTAAAATTAACTTTGAAGGTCAAACAAGGAAAATGCGTATTTGCGCTTGAAAATTGTGTACTTATGTTTTATGAACCACTAAATAAGATAAAAATATAGTAAAAAAAGTTCAAGGTCAAAGAAGTCACTAGAATTTTTAAAATATTTTTATCGTATTCAGCGACTCATAAAACGTAGGTACACCAATTTTCAAGTTTTCAAGCACAAATACCCATTTTCATACTTTGACTTTCAAAGTTCAAGGTCAAATATGAATCTGACATTTTTTCCACTATTTTTATTGTAATCAACATATCAAAAACATTGAAAATCGCTCTTAAACCTTCATTTATTTTTTACATTAGCCTCAACTTTCTCTCCGGGAGTGGTCCACATATGGACCAGTCCGAGTGGCGACTTATCATGAGATGTTCATTCATTTAAGTCATGAAATTCAGCTAAAATGCGAGGTTAATTTTAAAGGAAAATCCCCGGAGCGAAAAGGTTACTTGTACTGCTTATTAAAAATACCATTCTATAACTTGCATCGGTATTATGTAATTGGTTGATTACAATTTTTAGTTGCGATTTTAGAAAGTTAGGAAGACAAAATAACGGTTGTATTTTTTGCTCTTTCAATTTTCAAAACGACCATTGATGAATGCATTCAAAGGATAATAACTCGAATGAAAAATGATTGTTTCGACCGAGCCTTGGTCCAATCTTTTTTCAAATATCTTGAAAAGAAGGAATGTCAATAGGTATATATTGTTATGGACGTTATACCAAATATAGTTGCAAGTAATAAACTGAAAATAATGAATTTTCCCATTTAAAACCAATACAGAATCGAGATAAAAATCTGGAATAAGTCTAGGGTTACTTTGGAGTCAATTCGGGAGGCGGCACGAAAACTTTATTTTCCAAGGGCCATCGTAATAAATATGCGTGCGTATATTACTCGTTGCAGTCACGATTTCAGATAATTCACCCGAGAAACTGACGTAATGATTAATTAAAATAATCCGCGTTCAAAATCATATCGTTACGTTAGATTCGTACAATTTAAGTAACGAATTGAAAAGTTTGACACGTTGAAATTCCCGTTCATTCAATGAAAAAATTTACAGGTCGAAATTGAATTGAAAACGTCGAATTCACAAATGGCTGCGGGAAAGCGCGGAAAGAGTCGGCGTGCGAAATATTTTAATTCATTCGCTTAGGAATCAGCTCGCGTCCAATATAATCGACGTCGTTTGCAAGTGAATCGGCAGCAGCAAGCCGTGCCATAGGCAACTAACGAAGAAAGCGGAAATGCTACCGGAAGCCACCCTCACTCTGGCTAACCCGATTTACATCCCCGAGGACAAGAAACCCCGACGCTCTTCAGCCAACTAATACTCCCGACCAAACAGCAACAACCGCCCTCTGACCCGAAAAACTCTAATCACGTTCCCAAATAAAATCAAACAAACTGGTTCCACTCGATGCCTTTAATTAACGAAAATGTAAATTAAGTTTTTGCTTTGCATACGACTACCGATACCGTTAATCAATTTTTTCGTCTATTGTCTGTTTTACGGGTAGATCGATGTTCGCGTGGTGGAAACCTTCATATTTGTTCAAGAGTTACGGAATTTTGCGGCTACTTGTCTCTTGATTTTAAATGACAACATCAATTGCATTGAATCCAGGGATACGCTGGAACGCCGAGTTTAAAAAGTTAGTGGACTCTGTGAAGCTAAGAGTAAATAGGTAGATGTAAATTTCCAATTCGGGTCCATGAGAATAAAACGAAAAATGATTATCTTCAGGGGCTACGGGATTTTTCTAATCGAAGGTAAAAAAAAATAACAATCGTACTGTAAAAACCATTAATTCGCGATTCGATAACTGATGTATTGCAGCCATGTTCTTGGTGCGCCGTTGACAACTCTCCCCTTCGTCCATCGAGCATTGACGGTAAATGAAGAAGTTTTGCAATCTCGCACAGCTACCCACAGAGAGCGACGTTGAACCCCCAATGGAATTTCAATGACTGAATTATGAATTTTTTATTTCCCAGCTGAAATAGAGCATGCCAACTAAGAAAACGGTCATTGCATCGTAATATCTAATCTCAAAAAGCAAAAACCGTGCTTCGTTTGCTTTTCATACAGTCGTAATACGCAGTTACTAATCAAAACCAATTGTGATGCAATCTTTTTAAATTGTCTATCTAATATACAGTCGTACATGAACGAATCGATGATGATTTAAGGGATTTAAAGTAGAGTGGTCGTTAGTGCTTATAAAATAGTTCAACAATAAGAGAGCCCTCTACCAGCGGTATTTACCATGCATCCTGCGGAAGAAAGTTTATCGAGCGACTCGTTTTTAAAGCTGGCAGTTTGTTAGCCACCAGGTGTTCTCCAGACTCGCGAGCACCGCGTCAAGCAGCTTTGCACGTGCTACGTGCACTCTACTACGTGATCGCTTGCACACAGCGACCTGGGAGACTCGTCGTGACCCAGCTTTTTCTCTGACTTGTAAGATCTCTCTCTCACTCTCTTTCTCTCTCTCTCTCTCATTCCATCTGATTCTTCATTCCCCTCCTCGTCCTTCCTCTTCTCTAAAACGTATATACTGCACCCATTTTCGTTTTACTGCACCGCACGGAAACCACTTAACCCTTCACCTCTTTCCCAGACGAATGTATGCATATAATATATATATATGTACAAGGTAGACCGCGGCAAACTATACATAAGGCATTCCATGTTCAAGGAATGAGTTTACGCGATTGGTTGATTTTGGTAACGTGACATTGAAACAAAATTGAAAACATCCAAGAGTTTTTAAATTTAAAGTCCGTACAAGACTTGCTTAAACAAATTTTATCATTGAACTTTAATATAGTTTTACGTCATTTACATTGTCATAAAATTAACGGGATGTAAACAAAATTCGAAATTAAGACGCAATATATACCTCGAGATCGAGAAATTTTCTTGGTTTTCACGCTTTGGAAATGTATAACCTTCCTTAAGAGAATTATCAGCATTTATTTAGGATTCACTATAGATTTCGCGTTTCTTAACTCGATTACGCACAATCAGTCGATGTAAGGTGATTAAGAAGGTAATTTCAAATTTTCATGATAATTTTAAATTCAAATATATAGAAGTTAACCATTTTACACGAATTAGTAACAAATTAGACTAAAAATGTTTCTATTAATTTATAATTCATTTTTCAGTCAGTTCGAAAAGATTTCAATCTATTTAACGTCAGTATTAAAAGCATACTTCGCGGTCAGTGTATTAGAACTTGAGGAGGAACTTAGGGCATTTTGTTGACATTAGCTAATTCAGCTGATTGTACATTCACAATGTACCTTCGAAGGATGTCTTCGACAGGGACACCTACACTTACATCGGACGTCCAACGGATGTGAAACAATGGAAGTTCAATGGACGTACTTGTGGTATTTGACATAAAGAGTTAAAACACGTTGAAAAATAAAATGACATAAAATATTCTAGAATGTAAAAAGCTTAAGAGTTAAAGCTATCTGTTAAGTCTTAAAAATTCTACAAGCAATAAAATAAATAAAAACCTGATCCAAGTCATCACATTTCCATGCTACAACTATGTAAGCAGTTGTGGTGAGAAACTTTTCGAGACTAGACGGTTGACTAGACCAGTTGAATAGTATATGAAAATATTTAAACCAAAAACATTATCCAGTTTTTCAACATTACTTATAATTATTCCCATGAAGAAACTCCTATTATTTTTTCTGCTCTTGAATATTTCTGAAATGTTCAATCGAGAATTGACTCCGTTTTGCATTTATAAGCAAAGTTACATAGATCTAAACATAAAAGTCCTGACATCCGCCAAACAAACCGCGCAACCTACCCAACTGGTTCGGAATACTGAAATCCGTGTTTAGGTTTACGAGATCTTTGAGAGACATTGAAGGAAAGAAGAGTAGGAAAGAAGAGCGATAAAAGCTAAATCTCGAAAAAAGTACGGTTTAGTATCCCCATAAGACAAGTATTCAAGAATCGATATGTCCGGACGGAATAAATCGGTCGAAGATCGCGTCGTAAGAGTTTGGCAGTCCTGGCACGTCCTCGAAAACGGGAATTCCATTGAAACTCACTTCGGCTCCTTGGAGGCGTGCGCGAGGTACTCCGGAATTGTCCGGCACGTTCTTCCAGGAAGACTCATGACGCCCATTAATTGCTCCATTCTTCTGTCCAAGTTGCCGGTCATGAATTTCGAAGCGAGCCCGTAATTCGCACGAAAAGGATTCGACCCTCTTTTGCGACGTCGACGACGACGGCGATGAAGAGAAAAGGATAGGATCTAAAAAAGGATCTGCAAAAGCACGTTGTCGGACGGTTAAGTCTGAAAGAATTTCAAAATGGTTGCGTTATTCCATAAAACATGTACGCAATTGGCTTGTGATTATCTTGTATAGCTTCTTCATTCTTCTTCGTACAATCACCAATTTTTCAATGTTCCGTTATGCGTGCATTTTATGCTTTTCAATTCTGAGGAATTGAACTAAATACCCATAAAAACCCATCGGAAGCTTCATTTACGTAACACCCAATTAACGACCATACCTTACAATTATGTTATTGTGCGGCTACATTAAGCCATCGCATGATACTATACGCCGAATAATCTCCGGAAAGATTTATTAGGAGCATAATTAACGTATGCAATTGATACCGAAACATTTTCTAATCATTCTGATGGCACTGAGGCAGGAAACCACAGGAAACCGAAAATACGCCAGGGGAGAAGTGAGAAACGGAAACGACGTATCGCAGCCGTGCCGATTTTCTACGTGAATCGTACCATGGCGCTAAACGAGTTTATTGCCGAAGGTATCCAATAGCGGCCCTGACCTCTGGGCTATTAGTAACCGTGCACGGCCAACAGTACATCCATTTCGGTGCATTAGTAATCTTATGCGTAAATGCAGTCTGGGCAATAATATCTAAAACCCCTCCACTCTCCATTCTGTCCCCCATTATTCCAATGTCGATCTATTCCCTTCTCATGCTCAATGCATTTCCCGTTAATTGCATTTCTTCGTCTCTCTATCACGTAACTAATCTTTGCCTTCGTTTGCACTCGGGTATACCTTCCGTCATTCTATAGTGCACCGGTTCACACCTACCGTGATAGAATCTCATTGCCTAAACGTACGACGCGCGAGTAGACAACCAACAACGTGTATGTGGTTGCAGCTCCTACAGAGCTAGGAATGGCTGCGTGACAGGTATTTTGATACGGTCGAATACGAAACACCTCAGCTCGATGAATGTCCCGCGAATACAACCTGGACGACCGTATCGTACTTGCCGCGCAGCCAATACCGGGACATGATCTGATTAAAAAAGATAATTAAGTTTCATCCCCTGATACGAAGCGGCAGATTTATTCTGTTGGAATATTGACCCATCGATTACGCGCATGTTTTCGTAACGCCGCGTTAGAGTGTGCCCCCGGTGTGTTCTCGGTCAAAGTAACACGATGTTCATGAGCATTTTTGTCGATACAAACAAATCTTCATCGCGAAATTTAATTGATAGAGAATCGAGACCTGTTAGAGCGGTGATTGTAAATGAATCAATCTACATATTTTGTAATAAATCACTGGGGCTTACTTGGTTGGGGTTGACTGACACGGTGTAAAATCATTAAACAATACAGTAGAAGCTCTGTTTGAGGGACTATAATGGTGGGTTATTTTTACGGGATGGCTGAGGTTCACTTTATAGGTCTCCCACTCTTAGATCATTTGAACTCCGAGAGGCTATTGCTAATACCTTCGACAAAGGACCTGTGCGCAAAAAGCCGGACTACGTTTCCAATTTGAAAATATCGTTAGATCCTGAATCTAACGACCAACCCAACTTCTCCCACTCTTATAACCAATCCAAAAGCGATTTAAGCTTTCAATCTTACATGAGCGAAATGAACTCTGTAAAGTAGCCAGGAAAAACTTGGAAAATCAAATGCATGTCTTGATTAGAAGCCAATTACAAAAGTCAATTAAAATTAGTGCCTTTATTACTTCTCCGAGAAATTCTTGGTCTAGATTACATTTTCAGTTTCCTCCATTGTCAACCATTAATCACGCGGAATGAATAAAAGACCATAAAAAGTAAAGCAAAAATAGATATTTGTGGCCAGATCGCTTGTTGCAACGAACTAGAGGACATCGTTAGGAAGTGCATCCATATAATATAAAGACATATACAAAAACATATCATTGCGCTAAGGAACATATGCGTTGACTCGTTAATCGTGGTGCGCGTATAATTCAAGTTTGATTATTAAGATAATTAGATTCCGGTGATACGTGGCTGACTGGTTGTCCGCCAAAACATTTGCGCCTTATCTACTTCTTACCACGTGCCGCGTGCTTCCGTGCGATTTACTCGCGCGAATGTCTTGCCGCCTTGTCGAGCACGAAATTACAGCTTCGGCTTCTTCGCCTGGCGCGCCGAGGGCTTTATCTTCGTCCTGCCACCCACGCGTACGTTCCCGTTGCTTTGCTTACTCGGGCGCACACCGAGGCTAGTTGTCGCGACGCTTATATCTCTGACAGCGTATGATAGATTGGCCTGGCGCTGAATTCGTGACAACATTATTATCATGAATTACGCGTGGCGGGCTCTAATTATATTTAACTTTATCGAGACATGTCAAACAGCTTTATCACTTACGTTCAGATAACGTGGTACTTAAGTGAAGCAATGGTCGTTAACGAGTACTCGAGGACTCCACAATAAAAGAAAATGGCTTTGTTTATTGTTATCAAAAGTACAGTAGAATAGCATAGGTAGAGCAAATGTTGAGTCGTAACATAATTAGATGTCGATCGACATTCATGCACAAATAATTAAACTTCCTACCCCTAAATTTTATCTGTTTGAGCTTCTTTACTTTAGCAGACAGTTGTTGCTCAAGCTGGAATAAGATCCTGACTGGATAACCTGAATAGAAACCAGGCCCTGAAACGTACTGCAATAATGATCAGACTTTCAAGCGAGGCCTGTTTAGAACCTGATTATCCGGCTGGCTAAAATTATTTGCCAGGCTCAGTTCAGGTCCCCAGATCAAGCCCTGACCAGAAACCTCCCTTGAACTTTGTTCTTCTGCAATGTCTTATTTTGAACTACGTATATGTATGTGATTTGTAACCTATTTTTAAATTATCTTGAAAGGCATATCGGATGGACTATTTATATATTCCAAGTGAAAATCCATTTCTCAAACGAGAGAACGAACGCAGGCACGAGCGTTACATGTGCTCCTACCGATGGCAATGTTGACTATACATTGCGCGTTCATTTGCAATCAGTGGACAGTCAGCCCCCCTGGTCAGTTAGGTTAGGTTAGAGACAATCATAGGTTTAATCAATATTCAGGATTACCTGACGTACCTATTTTTTAAATTTTGTTGGGGCTTTGTCGGGTTATATTCAAGCGTACCTGTTTCGGTTTTCTTGTAGGAACCTTCGCACATAAAAAATGAATGGTACATTGAGGCCGCACCTGTTTTAAGTTTCCTTACAAAAGGCTGACAAGGTTCGTTCAGGCGCGCCTGAATTCGTCCTGGTGCACAATCAGGCTGCCTGAAAAAATTGTATTAGAAGATGACAGACTATTTTTTTATTCATGATACGGCTGCAATAGCTAGGATAGTGTTTTGTGATTTGTTTGGGTTTCCATATGAGCCCGAGATCTTGATATCCTTCTGGTTGTGTCTTGGCTACCGTCCCTGATAACAATGGAAGTGTTACCATACGCTTAAATGTACAAATTCACTCTTATAGGTCGCTTTGAGTACGCTTAAAATGCAAAAAGAATTGTCCGTTACATTCTGATACCTCCAATTGCATTATTCTCTCACGTCACGCAAACGTTTCTCGCTCTCATTTATTACGAAAGTCAAATACATGCTTATCCCTTGTACCTGACTTTATTGAGATCAGCCAGTTTTGTTTGATAACAATGAAATGTCATTGATCGCTTGGTGAAAGCCAGAGGAATTCGGTTAATTGAATACGTTATTCATGATGGACTCGTTTACTTCACCAAAGTCACTTTTAAAAGTAATTACTGGCAATGGAATGATTTTCAAGATGGATATTTTACGCAAAACTAATTGTCCAAAAAAAGAATTTGCACGTGAAGAGTGAACGGTACAAACAATTGTAATTCGTGTGTACAAAATCACTCAAAAACCGACTTTTTAAGCATTCCCTTTGTGCTTGCACCAACAAATTCGAGAATCACACGGAGAAATCATCGGTGGCGCACAAAAGGGTCACCGCATCAAATTACAATCTCCAGTGGAGCGTGTATCTGCGACGAACGGAACGGAAGACCGTAGCGTATATCTATACCACTCGATCAGTGAAAGGAGACGATATAGGGGTCGGCCACTCGGCGATCGCTGCCGGCCACGACGTCGCCGGTCTTCCGCCCAGGCATTTTCAATTAAGCGAAATTACCCTTCCGTATTAAATGTTTTCTCATATTTGCACAACGTCGACATGCTTGCCGCAGTCATGCCCCGTAAATAAAGTAGAGCTTGCTAATGGTACTCGCAAATATGCACGGTTTATTGGGCCGCTCCAGGAATCTGCCGACGCGTCGCCGACGATGGCATGCACGTTCCGAGCGAATCTCTTGTGGCAATGCAACCCGAGGTTCACGTAATACTGATGTTTCACCGGCGAACATTCTGTTTAAATATTTCTCTGTCAAATTGAACTCTTTGAGGTTGTTAACGTACATTTTGCAGATACCCTGTCGCCTACTGTTCATCATCTCCGGGATTTGACAATTTCCAGCTGAATTTAATCTCAATCGTGACCTGGTGCTTTTTACTTTTACAATTTATGATTTATATATATATAATATATATCTATATAGTGCTATATATTATTTTATAGTATAGCGGGCGGTAAATTATTCGAACAACTGGAAATTGATGAAATGTACAATCAACACGAAATACCGTAAAACTCTATAGTTATTAAGCACATTATGTTACTGAAAGTACTATTATGCTAATATTATTTATATAATAAGAAAATAGAAAATATTTCTAGTCCAATTCACAAGGATGCATCCCTGGTAGAAATTGCCTTGCCAATGCCTTTCCACTGGTCAGGCAGTGACCAGTTTTCCGTTTCGTGGCCCGATTTCAAGATACTGAACTACGCCTC
>JAPYZR010005310.1:0-10968 GCA_030522945.1 Trichopria nigra
AAAAAAAAAAAAAAAAAAAAAAAAAAAAAAAAAAAAAAAAAAAAAAAAAAAAAAAAAATTTAAAGGGGGAAAAAAAAAAAAAAAAAAAAAAAAAAAAAAAAAAAAAAAAAAAAAAAAAAAAAAAAAAAAAAAAAAAAAATTGATGGGAACAAAACATTAAAATGAATGGAACAACAGATTAATCAATGACCAAATCAAGAAAGGAATGACAGATTGAATCATGAAAAGAAATGAAGAAAGATGAAAGAAGAATTCCAAAAGAAACGACGATGCAAATTATCACTACATCAAGTGTATATACATATATATATAATCAAAAAAGAAAGAAACAACACATTAAAATCCCTAAAATATAAGTAAAGAAAAAGAATGACCCTGGGTCAGAATGACTTCTTATAATGTCATAACACTGCGCACATGCGGTTAATACCGCGGACAATTGGGATTTCGAAAAAGTATAGGGAAAAATCGCCGATATCACAGGTTGGCCCCGATAGCGGGACACGGCTGAAAAAAAGGCCACGGAGCATCAATATTCCATTGTTCGGCGGGCTAATAGACTGGGACTCCCCGCGAGTTGATTGTTCGGCTAAACGCGTTGGCTCTTCGAGTTTGGAAAATATGCAACGCACACTTCGCGACCCGTATGCGCGTAACGACCCGATTGTTCTCCATCGTACCAGAGCTCGTCGATCATAGTGCGCGCACCCGCGCGCTTGTACACATAAAACGCACCGGCGCTATCTGCGCCCCGAGAATCGACTCGCTGCTGCTGCTCGCGGATAACACGCGCGCGGCCCCATATTCAACAACAACGGGGAAAAAAAAGACGAAAAAAAGTGATAGATAGTGATAGAGAGAGGAGGAGGGGGGGATTCCGAATCTCACGAACAAAATACGTTCGAATTGCGCAGTAAAAAAGTGCCGATAAAAAATCCCAATTACTTACCGGCCGCCCCCGCTATATATACGAGGGCGCCCGGAAGATATCAACGCAATAGCGGAATTCTCTACGGGGCTTCGACATTTTTCTCCCCGGCTATAGCTGCGAAATCGGCCGAGTATACACGCGCGGGGGTAAGAGCGTTAAATTAATAGCGCATTCTTCCCCTTCGCTAATTTGTTTCATTCACTCGTTTGTTCGTTTGGCTGCATTCCTTACTTCCTTCCTTTATTGTATTGTTTCAGTTTCATTCACGGAAATCGTTATTGCATTCTTTCGTTACTCCCCATCATTTCGGCGGTCGCGCGCTTAAAAGATGCGATTCATTTCATAAATTTATTCTTTTGCATTCATCCCGTATACCCTTTTGTTTCTTTTCATTCTATCTCCCGCCAACTTTGCGGCTCGATATATATCGGCTTGTCCGTTCTATCCATTCAGTTCTTTTCATCAACTCTGTCATTTCATTGATGCAGATATACATCACCTTTCTATCAATTTCGTGATTTCAATTCCAATCGATTTACAATATCAATTTCATTTATTATGTTGTAAATCCATTTCGTCTTCAATTTCATTTTCTATCACATCCATCTTCCATTTCATCCATTTCACTAATTACAATTTTTCCAATACGTCCAATTCATAAGATTCGTGGAATCCATCCTTTACATGACTCGACAACAATTTCATTTATTATTATTCACTGTTCATTTCATCTTCGATTTTTTCATCAATGACACTAATTACATTCCTTTCCGATATATCCATTTCATAAAATGTATAGATTTCATTTCTTTTACGACTTTTGACACTAATTTCATTGGTCATTGAAAATCCATTTATCTTTCAATTTATCTTCTACACCATTCATTACAATTTATTATGACCTTTAACGACAGCTTCGTTTGTTATTCAAAGTCCATTTCATCCTCCATTTCATCAATTCCACATATTAATTCATTTGTTTCCGACATATCCATTCCACAGAATTCATGGATTCTACTTCTTATGATTTTCCACCATAATTTCATTTGTGTGAAGTCAATTTCATTTCATCAATTTCGCTAATTACAATTTTCCGACCTATCCATTTCATAAAATCCTTGATTCCACTATAATTATGCGAGTTTAAACAACGCCAGTTTCATTTGACATTTACAGTCCATTTCATCTTCCATTTCGTATTTAATTTCATCCATTTCACTAATTACGATCCTTTCCGACATATCCATTTCATAAAATTTACGTACGACTTTCGACAATAATTTCATTGGTCATTGAACATCCATTTTATCCATTTCATAAAATCCATGGGATTCCACTACTTGTATGTCTTTCAACACCAATTTCATTTGTTATCAAAATTCCATTTCATCTTCAAATGATGGCCAATTTCATGAGTAGCATGAATTCCACTTTTTTCATTTCATTAATTTAATTTTCTATTTCCATTTCATGCAGAATTGATTATAAATTCCACCTATTTCATGAAATTTATTTCCATTTCCACCTATTTCATGAAATTTATTTCCATTTCCAATTTACCTTTCATTAATTTTATTCATTTCTTTCATCCGTTATTGATTATGAATTTAATGTTTTCCTACCATCGCACCTCGTTCATAAATTTCATCAATTCCACGACCCCCCCCCCCTCCATATCATCCTTTTCCATTTCAACTACAAACAATTATAAATGTATTTGTAAATTACAAATTTTATGACTTATAGAAAGTCCATTTATTTATTTGTACATTTCATGTATTTCATTCGTTTATTTCATCAGTTCTGTTCCAAACGTTTCTACATTTCCGGCTGTCATTTCAACCATTTCACTCCTTCCAATCCTATCAATGCTTACTTTTATTTTTTTTAATTTCATCGGCTTCACGCATTAACAATCAATCCTTCAGCTATTGAATTTTCCATTTCAATCTTTACCAATAATTTTTATTTCATAAATTCCATTACTTTTTTCATTTCATTTCCACTTCCATTTCATGCCCTGCATCAAATCCAACCGCTGCTTCTAGTTTGTTCCTCGTTTCAACGTTTTCGTGTTCTTCGTACAATTGTTTCAGTTTCTTCATTCCATTCAAAAATGATTGACATTTCCTCGAGTACTTCATTCTTATCAAAATCTCTTTTGTTTCGTGAATTCCACTTCCTTCCCAGTTTATTTATCCTTTTAGACATTTCTTTCCTCGCCCTCACACTCAAACATTTTCCATCTGCTTTATCCAATTCATTCCATTCATTCTTCAGTTTGGTTTACTCTATTCATTAGATCTCAATTTTTTGTACAATTTTCATCGTACTCGCGACATTCCCGGGAATTCAACGTTTGATCCATTTTAATCCATTTATACATTCATTTCCATTTCTTAATTCCATCAATTTTAATCAATTCTCATTTACTGAACAGCGAATAACATTAAATGAATAGCGCTTTACTCCCTGCTGGATTTCGACAATGCGCGATGCGCCGACGAATTTCCTCTGCGCCGTTTCCGACTTTCCGAATCGGAGATCCGTGTGCCACGATTCGAGCGTTCACAGATTTCAGTTTCACTTACTTTTTCATTCCATCCCGTCAAATACCGACTTGGGAGACGGCTACACAACACTCATCGCTCCCGTAAGGCCCTCCGCGAGCTACGTCGCGACGCTTCGGTAGATCGAAGACGGGAAATATTTCGTTGCTTCCAATTCATAAGCCGGTTGTCTCTCCTATAGACGAGGGAATGCATCGCGCGCCGGAAATCCCGCGCGAGACGTTACATTTTTGCATAAATAAGCGAAGGGGCGAAAAACTCGGGCTTTCTCGACGTCGGGAACGGTGGCACCTACCTATACCGCGAATGATATCAGGGTCGCATGACGCTGTCACACGTCACGGGCAAACTATCCTGGGGAATTTCGTGCAGCGCGGCAAGTTGGCTTAATCCCGCAGGACGTTTCGCCAGAACGTGAGCGGAACGACTCGGTACACCCTTCGATATTCCGAGTTTTCCCTATAAGACGTGACTTTGAACATTGAAGAGTTCCCGCCTGCCATCACCTTTTCTATATACCACTTCCCAAGTCCGCGCTTTTCGCCTCCTCTTCCTCGGTTGGTGGCGAAGACCAAGTCGACTCGTTGCTTGCTTTTGTTTTTTATCGGCCCCGCTTTTTTGTTTGTTCGCCGAAGCTCCTTCGCTACCCCGCGCGCACACGAAGGTGCGGGTTCCGCTTGTCTTGGTTTCTTCGCAAACAAGATTTCTTTCCTTAGATTTACCGGAGATATAGCGGGCGCCGTGTTTTTTCTCCAAAGGTTTCATTCTCTCTCTCTCTTCCGCTTCGCCCTCCGTCGCGAGCCGTTATCAATCGCGCAAACAATTTTCCGCGGCGGAAATTATTTGCCGGTATCCCGATGGATTTAAAGCTTTTAGCCCATCAGCGAGCCCAAGTACAGATTCGAGGCCTCCTCCTATTTATTTACTTTCAAGAATTCTTCGCTCGACATTCGTCGTCAGATTCTCATTTCGTAAAAATGTTTGCTCGCTTCGACCAGAATTTTCACTCGATTAAGGTCATCCTTATTTCATCCATTCGTCGTTATTATTGCCAGTCTCATTTATTTCGTCGATTCAATTCAATCTGTTCCCATGTCGCGCTCTTTCACTTCTTTCATTCGTTTCATACATAAGAGTTCATTTTGCGAATTTAACATTTTATCCGTATTGAAAATTGTCCAAATTCGTTATCGTTCAGGTACTACGTGTCGTCATTTCATTTTCATAAATTTCATGAACACATTTCATTAATTGAAATTGTGATGAATCAATAAAAGTCATTGCATTCGATTCATCATTTTCGCAATTTTGTCAATTTTATATTAAATCTTGCGTTCATTTCATCATCAAATTTCATCAATACGAATTCATTCATTTCGTTCCTTCCATTTCTCGGTTTATCTATTTCATTCGCTTTATGTTGTATCTTCGCTCCGTCGATTGTTAATTTCATTCAATCCATTATCATTTTCATGAGCTTTTGGCGATCAATTACGTTTCTTGTTTTATCTACTTCTTCTTTTATCTTCAATCCGTGCGATTGTTAGTTTCATTCAATCCATTATCAGTTTGGTGTGCTTTCATCGATTCAATCCATTGTATTAATTTCGTGTTCATTTTCATAAGTTTCATCAATCATTTCGTTCATTCTCTTTCTGGCTTTATGTATTTCATTCGATTTATCATTTATCTTCGTTCCGTTAATTGTTAATTTCATTCAATCCATTGTCATTTTCGTAAGCTTTTGGCGATTTCATCAATTTCGTTAATTTTGCGTTCATTTTCATCACTTTCAGATGTCTCATCAATTCGAATTCATTTATTTCGTGGTTGGATTAATTGCATCTCCCTTTTTATCCTCTTCATTTGCTCTGTGTTAATTTCAGTCATCTTCCATCTCATCATCCATTTCATGCATCCATTCCATCATCCACTTCATATTACCGTCTCATCATCGCCATACATCCATTTCGTCTACTTCAATCAGTTCATTGACCTAAATTCTTGTCACTGACATTTCACGCGCTTCATTCTTTCGTACTTCGAGAACGATCGATTCAATCGCATAGCAATCCAATTCAATCCAATTCCTGCCAATTTCAATAATTCCATAATATGCCAAAATTCCATTCACCCATTCGCTACCCTGGAATTTCTTCAACAATCTTCCACCAATTTGTTAATTATTCATCGCTTCACTCTTGAATTCCATTCATTCTTCAACTTATCTTTCCCCATACATTTTGTTTCTTTCACGTATTTCATTCTCTCCTTAATTCTTTGTTATTTCATTTGTTCAAAACTCTCCTTCATTCGTGTTCCGATTCCCCGTTTATTTCCTCGTACGATTTTCTCAGATAATGTTCGTCAACACTTTGATATGTTCGAAATCAATAGCGAACATTTATCAAAAGCTCGCATATAAGTAGTATTGATAAAAAAAAGAGAAGCACTCTCGAACAAAGAACCCATTTTACACGTATAGCGCGAGATATAATTATTGCCGCGCGCCATTATTTACAACAAGATCATTAGAGCCGACGTTTCATCGCGCACGCAATTACATCCCGTAAATGAAGGATATTTTTCTCATCTCCGGTGCTTTCGCGTTCGTTTTTTTTCATCGTTTCGCGAGCCCTCTATACGCTGCTCTATAACCCTCCGTACGTATATAGCTTACGAGAGCTCGGAGCTTTATCGCTCGCCACAAAAGAGCCCGACTTTGGAGCAGCTTGTTTGGAAGTCACCAATTTTCACCAAAGCGTGCACACCTCATTATACCGGGAGCCCTCTACTTCTCGAGTCCGCAACGACGAGCGGATGCACAGCATGCGAGCAAACAACGAGTTGCCACTCGTATTGTCATCTCAATCCCGGATTAATGTCATTTGAATTAATTCGCTTCTTAATACACACCTGTACACGAGTGAAGATTTACGCATTTGAATATGATTTAAAAATTTACCTCGATTATGACGCACAAGGTATAAAAGTATAATTTTACGAAACGAAAACAATTATGAAATCATTACAAAAGAAAAAAAAAGAAATATTTGTAAAATTGATACAAATCACTAGTGCATTTCGATGCAAGTGCGGTAAAGTCGTATTTTCGACACTAAAAACGTAGTGCTGAAAATACCAATTTCCCGACTACTATTACGAAAGAAAAATATAAAATATGCAACGCGAATAATTGTACATTCGAAAACTACTGAAACTGGTACGCGCAGCACAGCGGGGGGGATTAATTGGCATTGGTACATATATACATTAGCATCGGTAACGAATTTATAAACCTAGCACTCGGAATTACAGCGTAAATTTACCTCGCAAACTGAATTATTTGATAATTTACGGGGAAAATTTAATCGCTAATTAGCCAATATCTGACATTAAACGGTAATATCTACTCGGCTGTAGCGAAGGATTAAATTTTAGATGAATTAGAAATCGCGTATTTCCGAGGATTAAAGAGCTGGCAAAAATGGAGAGGGCCTTTAAAATTCGACGAGTTTAAAGTTCGAGTTAATTTTTTGTTCTTCTTACAAATTTTGAATTTTTTTCTTTTTTCACCCCTCATTCGAGATTTTAGTATTAATAATTATTCCAAAAATTCATCAATTTTAAGACAATGCCTTTAAAAACACTCGATTTCTTTCAACGTCGATCAATTTTCAAAGAATTCTGAGACATTGACGTCAACTTTCGACTAAAGGTCGGCCATCTTGGATGCGGCGTATCGATTTTTACGAATGTGCATGCGAATTTATATGTTGCTGAACACTTTGGCGTCAGCACTGAACGGCCGGTTGATCGATTTTGATAATTTTGAACACATATGACCGCCATATTGCCGTCGTCATTTTGATGTTTGCAAAGGCGCATTTGCACCTCTTTGCATGCTTCTTATCATGCAAATGAAAAAAATTTCAATGATTTTCCTCGGACCCTGACGTTTCGAACTTGAGCATCGTTGGTTCGTCCAATCGAAGCGAAACAAGGGAACAAAAGAAATGAAATGAACCTTTGAATAATTACAACAAAAAAAAAATCAGCGACAATAGAAACGTAAGAAACAAACAAATGTAACACATGAAACAATGGAACGATGAAACAATGGAAGAATCTAAACAAATTATCTAAATGCAACATAAGTGAAGTAAACAAAAACCATACATCGTAAGACAGTATATAATCAAAAATTAATAAAATATATGCCAATATAAGGAACGAAGGAAACAAACGATAGGAACGAAACGGCGGGTATACACGCCGAACGAAATAAACGAGACGAGCGAAGCTTATATATGAAATGAACGAAATAACCGGAACAAGATTAATGCGCCAGGGTACTTCGAATGCAAGTCAGGAGTAGACGAGTAGTATATATGGCAACCTCCTAAGATACATCTCTCGTCTGTATATATACGTACGTCTATATATGTATATACTACTTGCACAAGTAAGACGCGACTCAAAGTTTCTCCATTTTGCAGTGAACTGGCGCGCGTAATTCGACGCACACGACGGGGATATGGCACTGCCTTTGTGGCGAACTCAGCCTGACTCTGGTTGGTCGATAATCGACCCCGAATTCGCCAAGTACTTCGCATCCCTGTCCATCCCGTGCAATTTACTGCCGGACATTTTTTTCTTTTTTGGCTCTAGTTCGGTTATTTTCATTTCCTGCACGGAGCGGCGAACGTCGATGGCGAAGAAGTCCGCCTGAAAAGTCGCATCAGGGCCGGATGATTTTCGATTTTAATTACATTAAGATTAAAAAGACGCTATAGGGAGAGATTTGCGCTCGGCGTGGCCGGCGTTTCATCATTCTGAGTGCACGCGTATAGCCCTAAAATTTCGAGGTTGCGGAACCGACCGACGGCCCCGCAAACAGGGAGACCCGAACGAATTATAGATTACACTCGGTCAAAGTCAAAGCTCGACCACAAATATTTAGCGCGGAGCCCCGTGGAACTCCGCCGCACGGGTATGGAATTAGAGCGGAATTAATGAATCGTTTAATTACTTATCAGGGTCTTCTTGCTCGCGTTTCTTCGGCCACTGTAAGGAAACTCGTTTCTAGAGGTGACTTTTTGAAAAAGCAACTCCGTTAATATTACTAGATTTCCGGAAATTGCGCAATTCCCACTTAAAATTTACGACTGTGATTACTTTTTACCGCCAACACACATAAGCTTCGAAAACTCGCCGTCTTGCGCGTCCTTTTTCATTGCGTTTTCCAATTTTGTCGAGTTACTGGTTTCCTACACAGTATCATTTATTTGTTAATTGTCTTTTTCTTTCTTTTTTTTTTCTTGAAAACCGACCATTTGGGTTCATGAAAACTTTCAATCATGTCAATTGATCAATCGGTTCGTTTAGCGCTGTCTTTCCATTATTTATACGCTTCGATTTTTTTTTTAGCGTATGTTTATTGATGTATTTGAACCAAGAAAAATTTTTTTCAGATAAAATCACATCCAATTTTAATCCGGTCAAAACCAAAAAGACATGATTTTATTTATTCATGATGATTATTGCTAGATTTCTATGAATCGAAATGAATAGAACTTGAATTTTATAAAAATTGATACATTTTACAAATATTTGTCATCCATGCCGGATCCGCCATTTTGAATTACAGAAATTTGACATCAGATTCGTGATTAGCGACCCCGAAAACCCCCGTTTTGTGCAAGTTTTTCTAAAAGTTAATAGGATTTGACAGTTTTTGTCCGCCATATTTGATGCACCATCTTGAATTTCGGAAAATTTAACGGTAAACACTTTTTCAGAAGAAATTTGACAAACGTAAATCATCGTGCGTGGAAAAATCAAACGTGATATCGAATTATCGACTTCAAGACGTCATGTTGTTGCCATTTTGAAATTCACTTTTTTCCCTGTTACGTTTTGAAGTTTATAGTTCGGGGATGCAAAATTTTCACTTCATGATTCAAAAATGATTTTAAAAATGATACATGTTCAGATTTCTTTCAACGTTGATAACCTATCGGAAATAATGACAGCCGAAAGCCGCCGAACAAAATCGTTCGTTTGGGACTTGATGCCAAAAACAAAGCAAATAAACCAAGAGCAAAGTTTAATGAATTATAATTAATCAAGTAATTGTTTTTTTTTATTCATATTTCTAATTTCCTTTACCTTATACATATGTCGTTGTTATTTTGAGCTAAGAGTAGATAATAAAGGAAAAATAAAGAAAGGAACATTAGAAAAAAAACTAAAATGAATGCGAGTACAGTCCGATTCAATCACTTCTTTAACCTTTCCCATTCGGTTCCTCCAATCGCATACATTATTCGTTCTCTATTGGAGTATTCGTTTACTATTCACGAAATCAATTAATGCGATCGCTCAATATTTCCCTCAATTTTATATGTTTATATCATACCGCGTAGCAGTTTTCATTTAATTTGTTCGTGCCGCGACGTTATATTCGTTGTTTGTTGCATGTCTTTCTTTCCTTTCATTTCCGTCGATTTTGCTGTTCTTTCATTGTGCCCGTTTATTTATTCATAGGCAGGCGCTCGATACTTGTTCGTGCCACGGCGCAACCATTTTCATCGTTTATTTTTATTGGTCGATTTATTCATTTATTCAATGCATTTGTTTACTCGTACGGGATATTCTTGTCTGCGTCATTTAACAAATTCGATGCCCCTTAAACCCTTTGCCTATTTCATTCTCCAAATGGTATTCATTCATCTTCTTCAATACAATTAGCGCACATTTTCTAATTTTTAAAATTCAAAATGGCGGACTAGTATTTTCGAGAGTATCGCTCAAATTTGCTCGAAATTGGTTACTCGGGGATTTTTGAGGTCGCTGATTCGTAGTCGGACATCTGATTTTCAAAATTCAAAATGGCCGCTTGAATATGGCGGACTAATTTTTTTAAATCTTTCGAATTTGATTGAATCTTGTTGTACTGTTATACTGCGATTTCGGAGGAACGGTTAGGCGCGAGACAATACATTTTTTTAAAAGTAACATCGCTTAATATATAGAAGCACTATGCTGTACATGTTATTCGAATATCGTGAAAATAGGCTAAAAAACAGTAGTGCAATAATTCTTTTTAACAATTCACGGCGGAAAGTATCGTTAGGACAATCATACTATCCAGTTGACACGACCATTTTCTATGGTTGGTATACCAATAGTACGGTTGCTCTTTTTTCGAAAATAAAAATAAAATTGTACATCCCTGTAGATTCGTCTTCAGTTATTTCCATATACGCCAGAAAAGAAAATACGTATGGAGCAACCATACGTATGGCAGTCTAAATCATAAAAATGATCGTATCAACCATGATACACGTGGTTGGCCCAACACTACACGGAGAGAAATAGATTGTAAAGAACTGATGGTAAAAAAAAAGATGTTACATGATACCATCATTATGCTAGTAGTGACCATGTACTATCTCCTTTGTA
>JAPYZR010005311.1:0-16492 GCA_030522945.1 Trichopria nigra
ATTAAAAATGGGGTTATTTCTAGAACGATGTCAACTAAAATTATATCTAAAATTCGTAAATCAATTTAATAAATATGATTTACATTCATTGGACAAAATGGACGAAAAATTTTTTTGGGAAGCTCAGTTGACGCTGGAGTCTGTCGAGAACTACCTTAAATCGAAAAAAGTTAAATCCTTAAAATTGAGATGCATTGAATGGTATTGAAATGCATTAAACTCCTAATTCATTTGTACATTTTCGATTGCTGGGGGAATCTTGACTTTTTAGAGTAGGATTGAGATGTCGATTTATCAGTCGAGCATTATTTAATCACATTTCATCCCAGTAATAGTGAACGAAAAAGGATTGAAGAGTCAGAAATGGCCAGCAATTGGATTGACAATGATAGAGAACGATTCACTTTCATGAATGTGAATAAGAAAATTACAATTTTCGATCCTTCAATCCTTTTTCGTTTACTGGAAAATCGAGTGAGCACCTTCAACAACAAATGAATACTTTTGAATGCTACTTCAATTTTTGAAATCTCAATACGCTTTGTATCGGTTTTAATTCCATTCAATTCCTTTTTTTTTTAGCATTATTGCCTTTTCGTATACTGGTATTATGATATAATAATTTTATTGTCATTATCAATTTGAACATGGTGGATCTCTAAATTAAAGTAGCTTTTACCGATAATATTACCTAACCTAACAAACCAACAAATTGATATCGCACTGAAAAAGCCTGCATTCGACGTCTTTCCGATATCGCATTTAATTTCGTCAACTTAAATGCGATCGTTAACATTTTTACATGTGAAATAACAGTCCATAACCTAAAAACGTAATTAACCTTTAGAGGGCCGGAAAACCATTATTTTGGCACACCAATAAAACTTTAATTTTTAGTTTTAGATTAAAATATCAATTATTTCAACATTATTACCACTTTTTAATGTCATTTAAGTCAAAGTTATCCCTTTTTGGCTACCCCGAATCGTAATTATGAAAGATAATTTATTTTATGTGTAAATTATCTTATGTAACAATTATATGATGAAAAAACAAAAATATACCATTGAAAAAACAATTTTTTTCGAACTTGAACATTTTAACACTGGCTGTTCCGTACGGGACCGGAAAGCCATTGAAATGGCACACCCCCTTATATCTACACTTTGTCTACGTTCAATCAATGATATTAAATTCCTTTTTGTCCTAATTTTTTAAGGTGAATTTCCGTCTTAAAATGCCGCCGGCCCTCTAAAGGTTTAAGTATAAATGTTAGGATGATTGTGGGGAGAATTCAATATATGGCTGCAAAAGATTATTGGTTTCTTTGGTTATTCTGAGAAATGTATGAAGTTGTATGAACAATATAACTAATACAGAATAATATTAAATTCTCAAAGTAGGAATTTGAAATTGGAAAGAAATCGAATGAAACCTGGAAGTTTCGTAACTCGCTTGTTGGGGTTGCATTACCAACAGTTATTTAAAATTCGAGATTTTTCTAACAACCAAAGTGTCAGAAATTAGTAGAAATTGTAAACGATTAGATATTTATAAAATTATTCAGGCTAATTAGGTTAGGTAATTGTTTATTAAGACGATCGGTTTCGAAGCCTTAACCCTGACGGCATTTAATATCACAGATATATATCACAATATCTCTGTAATATTACATATATATATCACACAAAGCTTACATGTCCGCTGTGATATTACAGTGATATTAAATGCCCTGCGGGAATAAGTTGTGTAGCGAAAATTAAACGTTCAAATAGATTTCAACTAATTAACAAATACAACTTTTATTCGTAAAGTTCGATAATAATGGTGGATCTGGAACCACCCACGAAAAAGACCAAATCGAACACAAAAAGGTTCCAGCAGCAATGGTACGACGATAACCCATCCTGGAAAAAATGGCTGCAGAATATACCGAACGAACCGACAAAATTCCGTTGCCTTTATTGTCAAATCGAATTATCCGGAGGACTGTCGGAAATAAAGAAGCACGAGAAAACATTGAAGCACCGTTTTTATACAAAATTAGAAGAAAAGCACAGGAAGCAGCCGAAATACGAGCGGTGCGCGGAAACAAAGCCAAGGATCCATTCGACGAAACCGGAAAGTGCGGCGAGTTCATCAGGCAACGATTATGATATCAACGACGGGTGCGATGATAATTTAGATTTTAACCAAAGAGTAAAAAAGGCCGAAATCATTATCGCCACTATGGCTGCTAGCTTAAATATGCCTTTTTCCATAATCAAAGATGTCGTGAAAACATTTCAATTTATCGGAAAGGATCCGGATGTCCTTCAAGCAATATGTTTGAGTCAAACTAAACTCGCTGCAATAATTAATAACGTCATTTGTCCGCGTGAAACTTCCAAAGTGCAAGAGGCTATTAAAAACAATAAATTTTCAGTTTACATCGAGACGTCGGACAATACCAACGAAAAGTGGTTGTCCATAATGGTCAGGTACGCGCATCCGGTCACTTTGGTAATGCAGCACGAATTTTTAGAATTTCTGCCACTAGATGGCAGCGATTGCCCCGCTTCAAAATTGTTCAACGCTTTCAAAATGTCATTAGATAGGAAAGATGTACCACTCGAGAATATCGTGGGTGTCGTGTGCGACAACGCGGCAATAATGACCGGTGACGATGCTTCGTTCAAATCATTCATATTAGAAATAAACAAGAAAATCAAGGTTTTCCCGTGCGTATGCCATTCTCTGGCGTTGCTGTCGCATGATTCGGTCCAGTCCTCCATTCCCATGGATATGAACAGTGTCATGTCCAGTATCGCGTGTTACATAAACAGCAGCCCGAAAATAACTGCTAAATTTAAAGAATTTCAGTTCGCATTTAACGAGCAACCACTGCGACTACTTCGGCATTCGGATACCAGATGGCTGTCCCGCTTCCGATGCATGGATAAGATTCTAACGGATTGGGATAAATTGGTAACCTTTTTTAAGAACAAGAATGTCAATAAGATAAAGAACTCCGGATCCTTGGTGAATAACATGGACAATGTTTCGGTGAAAGCTTATTTTTATTTTTTACATTTCGTGTTGAGTCAGGTCAATCGTTGGAACGAAACTTTTCAGACGAGAGAGACCTTTATTCAGAATTTGCAGCCGTTGTGCCGGGAAATACTCATCTGGATCGTGAGTAAGTTTTTGAAGGAATCCATTTTGAAAGTTTATCAGTTCGAATCATTTCGAAATCTCGATCTATCGGATCCGTCTAATCATCTGCCGCTGCACGAAATCGACGTCGGGCCTAAATGCGAGGATTACCTAAAGATCCACGAGTCGTCCAGCTCGGACAGCTTTGATTCTAACCTGATTCGTCAGGATTGTTTGAAGTTTTACATCTGCGCCGCGGAAGGAGTCATCAAGTCCCTGCCGTTTGACGATCCGTTGCTGTCGAGTTTGACCGTGTTCAAATTTGACGAGGCCTTGAACAACAATGATCGAGAATCGACATTTAAAAAAGTCGCGTACGCGGCCGATGAGTTAGGATTCGCAGGTGATATGTCGGAGCTTCGCGATGAATGGAACGAATTGGTAAATTTTAAAGCCAAGTTAAAATCGGCTTATTCGAAATTATCCTTTGACGACTTGTGGATACAAATCGGACTCTTCGCTCGCGACGGTAAAATCGCTTTCCCGAACTTACGAACATTGGTCAATGTCATAAGATGCCTGCCCCATTCGAATGCCGAAGCGGAACTCGCCTTCTCCATCATTACCGACGTTAAGAATAAAAAACGTACCAGATTGTCGAATGAGACTTTGAATTCTTTATGTTTAATCAAGTGGAATTTGAAAGTGAACAATATCAATGCAATAAATTATAAAGTCACCAAGGGACATTTGCTGTTAATGAATAGCGATAATTTGTATAAGAAGAAGAAATTAGATTTAACCACGTGTCCGGATCTGGACGACTAGACACGTTCGTGCGAAGCGCGCCAAACCAAATTTAGCTAACCAAATTTAGGAAGTAAGATTTCTTTCTTTTTTTTTTATATATATATATTTATACGATAACTTTTGATAATTACGTTTCGATCGAAGACATTCGAAACATATAACTAATCTTGTCAGTCATGCGTAAACGCCAAAAACATAATCGTCGTTAACATATCCGTCTCATACCTCAGTACTTAGTCTGTAATTGTTTCGTTCGATTTATTTATATGTTACAGGCTACACGATTCCACATTGAAATAGTATATGGGCAAGACGTCCGCCCGATTTGTTATGCATTGCCACACAACTCATCCGCCTACTTTGTATACGGGTAATTCAATTGTTTTATGCGAATAGATTGCGACTCCGATTTTATGCAGTGTTACAACCGATATTCATATGTACAAACCACAGAATGATTTATTACAGAGCGACTGAGATTTTATAAAATACACGAAAATATATCTACTACAGATGATTGTTTGTTATTCCAGCCCTCGCACGCTTTCTTCTTCCCAGAATTGCAAAACTTGTTTTACAGGACGAAAAGCAGTCGGAATACGATAAGATTTGTTTTTTCATTCGGAAATAATAGAATTTCAATATCCCATTAAAATTAGTTCATAAATAAATAAAGTGAACTTTCCCAACCCGGGGTTTTAAGATACTTCACAAAATGGCGAACAACATGGCGTTAAAGGTAAGTTGTTCAATATACGTAGAAAAATGCATCAGATTGATGTTCTAGTTTGTAGGAGTGATAGAATATTCTGGACACTGTACGACATCTTTTGTCAAGACTTATTACTACGCTCAGGATATTGTTGTCTTATTATTGTCTTATTATTATCTTATATTATTGTCTTACCGCAGATGAACCAAATAAATAGAAAAATGGACAGGATGGAGTCCAGCCCCGACCGGTTCTCTTCTGTTTCCTCGTCATTATTGTCTCCATTCTGTCGTCGCTTCTTTTCCTTGCATGCCATTTGCAGCAGATGTTGGAATGCTCGGACAGCACCTCCCACCACCAAATAAATCGGAATATTATCGTTGAGCGGACAATCGTAAAGATATACGGATCCAATAGCCATCATGGATATTGGGATGATCATCGTCAAAGCCGTCAGGATCGTCCATCCCACTAACGAGACGGTAAAATCGTAAAGAAACTTTTTCATATAAACGAAATAACAAAACATATATAATATATTAAATTGTTATCGAATAATCGTTCACCTGTTTTTCGTATGATGTTGAAGACATTTTTTAAAAATTCGCACGGTCCTGAAGACGTTTCTCGAGCATTTTTCACTTTATCGTATAAGGAGTCGTAGGATGGAGGTGGCGCTGCGAACATTAACATGCCAATAACGAACTTTTTTCTACACCCGTCATTATTAACTGGTTTGAAAACCAGGGTAGGGTTTGTCTGAATGGCTAGTTTTAAAATTACAATATGAAAAGAAGGCAAGGCAAGATCACGTTGTCGACCGATATTTCCCGATATGTAAAAATTTCAAAAAAAGGACTGAAGTAAATTGACGAGAGAATAAATAAAAAGTGAAACAGCAGATGCTTAGGACATGGTGTTCTAAATTGATCTTGCCTGCTCGAGATCTATAGTTAGATACGGTTGTAATCGATATCAACGATTTTTTTTTTTTTTTTTTTTTTCGGTTGTCTGATTCTGAGCATCGTTCTGAGAATATGTAATTTGCACAGTACTAGTTTCGTACTGACCATCGCAAGATTTCCCGTAGGTGGTCGTTTTGGCTATTGGAGTCAGAGGCGTCGAGGCCATATTGGATGATCAAACTCCCTTCGATCAACTTATTCGATTCTTCCACGATTTAAAGAAAACTGAAAAATAAGAATTTTTAGGAAAATAGTTAATGCAATTGGAAACGAAGTGCTAAATTTTTATATTTTTATTTTTTTGCGAAGTAATAAAAAATTATGAAAAAGTAAGAAAAATCATTTTATACAGAATTTATAGTATATATTTGTTTCAAAAATTTTAAACGCGTTTTTCTCGAAACGATATTTTTCGAGCTTGCGTACACGATTGAGACAATTGTATTGCACCGATTTGGCTTTACCACGGCTCATTTTACAGATAATTAAATTCTCTTTTCATTGACGAGTTTTGTTTTTAGCAAAATTTTTAGCAAAATTTTCACTTAATTGAACGGTGTGAAAAACGATGAAATTTAAATAAATACATAAAATGAAACTCGTGAACCAATAGCCAGTAACATAGATTTAACAAAAACAATTCATTTTTTGATTTCAGAGCAACTTAAGGGGGGCTAAAGTATACGCAAGCTGTGATCAGCGACTCAACAACTTGATGGCCTCAGTTTTACACTTATATAAAAATATTTTTGTGCAAAAAAATTATTTTGCATTGTTCAAATGTATATTAAAATGTCCTGAAAATTTCAAAACATTTGGTGTCAATGTACCGGAGAAAAAAATTTATCAAAATCGCTCATTTTTTGGCCGTCTGAATAGGATCCCCCCTCCTTAATGCCGGACATGATTAAAAATAAACCAAGAAGCGTGTTATATCGAGTAAATAATGCATTGAAGTTGGGAGTGCTGCTGAAGATGGAAGTCTGAAAATTGAGGAAATCGATAACGTAAGAATTGCATAGCGTGTGCGAAATTACAGGGAGTGCGGTACACCGTCATAAACCCGTTGCTTGTATTTTACACATATATGGATGCATATGTATGTATATATGTATATATTCAGGCGAAAGTTCCGAACCAATCAACTGGCGGCGCTGATAGTATGTATGCATTCAGGCACCTCGCGGACTATCGGAAGAAGGTGCGGGTGTGTGCATGCACGAAGGAAATAAGTAATGAGTTGATGTGAAGCTTGCTGGACAAGTACTCAATCAGAATTACTACCCCATGCAAGACAGAATTGCACCCTACAGTTATATAGGGACGAATGCATTACTTATTCGGATCAATTGGGAGAAAAGCCATCAAATCTGATAATTTGAAGCAAAAACAACAAAAACAAAATTGTATTTGCCCTGATGGGAATTTATAAGATTTTCGCGTACACTAAAACGTATTTTTTAATCCTTAGACGTCTAAATGTCACCCAATTTGGTGTATGTACTCGTAAACAAAAAACAAAAATTGTCATACGAGTATTGCATTTCTGGCATAAAAGTTGCATTGCACTTTTGTACTGGAGTCCAATCAATTGGAGCTTTACGGATGTATGAGCGTCTGCGATATTCCTGCGGGTGATGCGCATGCGCGAAACGCCTATCCCTGTTTTTTTTTTTATGTTCCTGGAATACCAGCAAATTATGCGAATGCTTGGTCGGCTTGGTTCCAACTTAGTACAGCGACGAATCGCTCCTGTCTCTCTTAGTTGGGTGTTTCAGAAGAAGAGGAGGCTATATTGGAACATTGTTCAGCAATTTTGGATCACTCGGACGATTGAAATCAAAATTATTTTACTCTAGTTAGAAGAGAAAGATTTTGCTCTTTTATGTTTACAATTTAATTGTCAAGTGCGTTTTTTTTACTAATTAATAAATTTCTATGAATTTTTCGCAGTTACTGACAGTATTTTTTTTTTTTTTTTAAACTTGTTAGAAATGTTTCTTTGGCATCAATGATAAATCTCTTTACTCTACAGTGAAAAAGGACGAATGCATTTGTGGTGAGAAGAAAAACAGCCGAGTTTTTTTTTTCACTTTTTATTAATTTTGTTAAAGTTTATAGACATTTTGAATTCTTAAAAAAACTCATTTAAAATTGATATTTCATATTCGTAGTGACGATTGTCCTATATTCATGCTTATAGACAGAGCGAAAAATTAATTCTTTTTTACCAAATTGAATAAATCATTTGTTGCCACCTTTTAGAATTTTATTTCTTATACCCATCGTTACTTGTTACCTCGTAAACTTTTATCTATTTTTGATAAATTTTAGCATTTTTTGTTTCTTTTTTATAATATTTACGTCACGTTTTGGAAATTCTCGTAAACTATTCATTGTCGTCATTGTTGGCAAACCGTTGAAAGTCTTTGTAAGTTTAAGTTTTTTTTTTCAAATTTATCCTCGGGGAAATGTCACATTTTGGACTAGTTTTTTTTCTGACATATGAAAATGAAATCACTAAAAATTAGCAGAATTATTTCGAATCTGTCAAACAATTTAAAAGTGGTCAAAAGTTCTTTGTATAACTACGGAAAAAACGAATGAAAACTTAGTTAACACCGTTGGAAAATGGCATGAAAATCATTGAAAAAACTATTGAAAACTGTTTAAAAACTATAGAAACTCCTGAAGAACCTACTGAAAAAAAGTTTAAAAATTGTTAACGCCGTTGAAAAATGATTGAGAAACTATTCAAAAACATACAAAAAATATTGGAAACTATTGAAAAACTACGGAAAACACTACGATAAAAGATCCGGGTAAAACTTCTGAAACAAATACTAAAAATAAAAAACGACGAAAAACTACGGAGATATACTGGAAACTGACGTAAAAGAAAACAACCGTAAAAAATGTAAAGATTGTTAAAACCACTTAAAAATGATTAGGAAACTATTAAGAAGAATTGAAGCAGTTGAGAACTACTGAAAATAGTTGAAACATTGTTAACATCGTTTCAAAATGATTGCGATATTGTTAAAAATTATTTTAAAACTTATCCATTTTTATTATCTGTTGAAAAACTACTTCATACTCGTTAAAACTTATTCATTTTTATAAATTTTGAAAAACTACTGAAAACCTCTTGCAAAACTACTTCATACTCGTTAAGAAAACTACCGAAAAAATTATTTTAAAAACTACAGAAATAATTGAGAAATTGTTAACATCATTTAAAAATGATTGGGAAACTATTCAAAACTATTAGAAACCGTTGAATACTATTGAACAAAGTTAAAAACTACCGTAACAGAATTGAAAAATTGTTAACAGCGTCTCAAAATATTGGTAAACTATTAAAAATTATTCAAAAACTATTGTTAATCGTTGAGAAATCATTGAAAACCCGTTGAAAAACTGCGATAAACTCGTTAAAAAAAACTACTAGAAAAACGTTGAAAAACTACCGTAAAAATTTTAAATATTGTTAAAACCGTTTAAAAACGACTGAGACACTATTGAAAACTAGTCAAAAACTATATCAAATTATTGAAAAACTATTTAAAAATTGTTAGATAGCCATTGAAAAAAAGCTACTCCTTGTTGAATGATACTTCACGAGTGTTAGCAATTATTTAATCTCCTCATTTTTTAATGTAATGAAAGAACAAGTCACATTTAATTAACGAAAAATGAATTTTTACTGTTATTTGAGTGGAGTTAACTTTAATAAAACTTAACATTACACTCGCCTTATCACATGGTATAGCCTGATTTTCGTTTCAGAAAATCGTTTCAAAGACAATATAACGAGAGTTATATAAAAGGTATAGGGAACTTTTAATGACTTTAAATTAATAATTCGCCTGCTACAGAACCGTTGTCAATATTATCTTAATTTGGTTGTGTTTCAACGGAAAACTAAGGAAATTTAACAAGAAATCGGTGTCAAAAGAAATAAAAATATCATGATTGTCTCGTAATGCTCATCAATTATTTACCAGCTCCAAGCAGTAAACAATAATTCGTCAAATTTGCGCTTTTCCTAATTTTTATAAATTTAATTATTACACATATGCTATTTAAGATTATTTATTTATTTATTTATTTTTAAATTAATTGATATATAGCATTAAATATAATGTCATATTGTAGTCATCAGGACACTTTTTTAGTTTATGATGCTTATATTATCAGCTGCTATATGACCTTAAATTATTAAATCATATTCTGACTTTTCAAAACTTTTTCAATTTTTAGTAAACATTCCTTGATAGTTGATTTATGCTTTTACCACTTGTTGGCAATTTGTAACAATGTTTATTAGCCCTTATCAGTCTTAAAGATTCTATTAAGCTTATCCAACATTCATCACCAGTTGTTTTTGATATTTCTGATTCTTCACAAATTTCAATATATATTTCCGTTATTTCTAAACATTTGTCATTTCCTTCCCGGACTCAAGTTCTTAATACAAATTTATAATCTTATCATTATTCAAATAATTAGACATTGCATTGTCGGAAAATAAGGTCTTGACAGTTTGTTCCTAATCCCTTCATTATTTATATAAATATTGAATGATAAATTTTGATCAGCTTTACCAATTGCAATTTTATGCCGTTTACAATTTTTCATTTCGATCGTTTAAGTAATTGCGTGGCTAATATTAATCATATTGTATATTGTCGCTCGTCTAAACAATTGTCGTTTTCTGTAAAGAGTTGTTTACTTTTCATCAGTTGTTATGATTTTTTTTCAAATGTTTCTTTAGTTTTCATTTGTTTTGAATGGATGAATTAAATACGTTCAGAAGTAACCGTTGTTAATAAAGAGGCTTATTTTATTTCTTCAATTTATGGCTATTTCATCTTTCTTCTGACATTTAGGAATTATTAATCGCGAACCGTTTTTTAAATTCTTTTTAGTTATTCATACCGTGATATTTCACTTATTTTTTTTTATTTTTATTTTTAACTATTTTTTATTATTCATCTTTTCTTATTTTAACAATTTTCATTCATAACTTTGGTAGTTAATTATTTCTTTATACTTTTTCACTTATTGTTCTCTTTATCAACTGTTGTTATTCTCTAGCGATTTCTGTACCTGCTTTCTATCAACCTTTATAAATCGTGATCGATTTTTTCAATTTTTGTCTAACGACAATTTATTCGAGAATAATAACATTTTTCCTGTTCATTTTTTTTATATCGTCTTTAAAATATAAACAATTTTTAAATAAAAAATGATATAAAAAAATGAACGGGAAGAATTTTATCGTTGTTAAACACACTATATATATATAAATATGTAAATAATGTTCTGTATACGTTATAAATGCACTAGTATACAATCGTTGATTTTATTCTGATTGACGAATCAAAGCACAGGAAGTATTGTTCTTTTCTGATTACACTTTCTCGTATAACTATATTTTGCAGTAGTAACAATTGTACGAAAGCTGGCAGTGATTAGTGATCTCATCCATGATAGGAGTACACAGTTTAAATATAAGCTACACACTAAAATTAGCCTACTTAATATGTGTGCGGATATAACGTATATAGTTGAGGTCAAAGTAAATGGGTAGCGAGGAATGCTTAAAATGTGCACAGGCGCATATATTGCACGCGGTTATCCTTCTATAATATATGTACATGTGACGAGAATTTTTATATTAAAGCAGAAGACATTTATATATGAATATGAAAAGTATTTGCTCCATCATGCACAATTAACAATTAATTAAAACAGAAATTAAAAAAAAAACAATAAAAGTATAATAAATATAAATTTCTCTTTTATTTTTCTCTATTGTGAAAGCGATATTTCACGCTTTGTAGAGTGACAATTCTACGTTTCATTCTAAAAAGAGTGAAATTCAGAGATTAAACCTCAGACAAAAAAAAGTCGATAGAGATTATCAACAGTTGATAAACCGAACAAAAGTTGAAAAAACTGAAAAGCAATTGTTACTTACGTTTCATGCAAACTTTATGAACTTTTCTTAATCGTGCATATATATATATAAATAAAAAAAATTATTTTTATGTAGGTTACGTCAACAATAAGTTTGTAAAAAAAAATTGTAAAAGCAATAAAAATCTAAAAAATGATTGAAAAATCATATAAAAATACCAAAAGTGAAGAGAGAATATGTTATTGTTGTTGAAACGAATAAAAATTTTTAATCATTCTAAAGATAAAGAAAGTTGACGAAACTTAAAAAAATGCACAAAAATAATGAAAAACGATAAAAAATCGTACGAAAATGTATAGAAAAATTGAAAAAATCGATCACGATTGATAAAGGTTGACAGTAACCAGACAAAGAAATCGATAGAGATTATCAACATTTGAAAAAACTGAAAAGATATAGTCATCTACTGAAGTTACAAATGTAACGATAAGTGATAAAGAATGTAATAAAGATTTGATGGAAATAGATAAACGTCAATGAAAACAGTCAACTATATCGAGGAATGTTTACTAAAAATTTTAAAACCTTTCGAAAAATCTAGGTCGTTTAAAAATCGACCAATGTTGATAAACAGCAGAACGAGTTGACCCAAGATCGTCCGAACCTGAATCACATCATGTAAATAAAATCACTTTCAATACGACTTTTATTAAATAATTTTTACAAAATCTTTCCTCCGAAATCAATTATTTCACTGATATACAATAAGCGTCTCGAAGGACACGAACAGAGAATAAAATTGAATAATCAACTCGGTGGTTTCATCATTTCTACAACAGTTGCTATACGATTTTGATTCTTTCTGTTAAATAAAAATGTAACAATTGATGAAATAAATTGAAAAAAAAAAGGATAAAAAACGTCGGCAAAAATACGACAGAATAAGATTACGATTAATTTTGAAGTTGACACTTTTTTAAAAACTTACATGGTATCTCAAAAACACGTGATATCAATTAAAAAATTGCACTAAAAATGACTCAAAGAAATCCACCACTGGCTCAGTTACCTAATCACTTCTGAGTAACTCAATTACGCGTAAAGAGATCATTGAAGAATTCGATTCGTGTTGATATTAGATCACACCTTAAATATATACGCAACGCAGGAAACGTATACAACTGTTGTGAAGTGCTTGTTTGATTATCTCGTCACGATTTATATTATATATGACATTGTATGCACTAATTTTTGTGGTTTCTTACAGAGAATATTCTACTCTTTGAAAGAAATGATAAATACTTTGAGAGCGCAGTATACGGAAACTGATGATTTCATCGATTAGAGATATATACATATTTGACATTAGAGTTATCAATTACGATTGTGGGTATATACATTGATAGTAGGCGAAGTGTCGCCATTTTTTTATTTTTAGATAGTGCAAACAAAAACAAAAAGAGGCAAACTCAACGTTCACTTGACACTTTGACACTTGCAACGTGCGCACCTCGCCTTTATAAATGAGCGACTGATGCGATAATCTAACTTTACGTGACCAACGGTCCTACGCGAATGCAGTGCTGCCAAGTTGCCGGAATTGAACACCACGTGTTGCATACCAATTATTTTTAAGAGTGAAATTAAGAGTGAAATTCATCATTAAGGATGAACTCACAATTTAATTTCGTCGTCTCTGTTCCTAGGTCTGAGATTCTTTTTTTATGAATTGAGATATTCTTTTTAAATAAGAGAGACGTTTCACTCCGGAAAGAGTGAATTAAGATCCACTCTTTTAAAGGAGTGCTTGGAAGGACTTGTTGATGAATTTGGAATTGAGGAATAACAAAGTATAGCTCATAGCAACTGTTATATTCCCTTTAAAAAGGGAACGTCATTTACTCTTCCAAAAAAGTGGCTCAATTACACACACACACACGCACACACATCACAAAATTTAAGATCGATATCTCACTTTACCAAGACTTATAAAATGGAGAATTCGTGACCCAGAACTGAGTGGAAAGTCACTATTTGCAAAGTGGAACGACGAAAATTTCGCATATTTTCAGATTTCTGAAGCTTTGTTTATTCTTTTGTTATAATCGAGGATGTCTTCTGATTGATCAGATTTTAGAAAACCGATTACTATTTTATTCGTTATATAATTCCGTGTATTTTCAGCACTCGTTCATCATTTTCCTCACTGAGCTAAGAAAGATACCATTTTTTAAATATGAGTGTATTATTTTTTCGAAGATTGTGGATATGATTTTTTTGTTATATTTAGAATGTAACGACTGACTCACATTTTATCTCCGTTTTAAATGTCGAGAAATCTTTATGAATACTCACGCATAATGAAATCTTAGCGTGGAAATTGGGAAATTATCTTGTCGTGGCGCTTAATGTAAGCGACTGCATAATAATGATCGTTTTATCGTAGGCTTCAATTAACGTTAATCCATACGGCACTGTTAATCACGGGTTTCTTGAAAATCCGGAATTCCTGAATCGATCGAAATCTGATAAATCTATTGACAGATATGTACATACGTAACGATGCAACTTAAATATATATATGTACATATGTAAGAATTACAATAGCCGTTGAAGAATTCGCATAATTTCATATTATTATAATACTTATATAATGGAACTGTGAGAATGTGGTCGGAAATGTTTGCGGTTTAGAATTTTAGTACATTTGTATTCATTTCCATGCATTATAGTACGGATATTTAAATGAATTAAAATATATATCAGTTAATATAACCGATGTAAGAAATTTAAAAAAAATGCAGAATAATAAAAGACAATTTTGAATACCCACATAGCAATGTAACATCTCGGTGATGTTTCGAAAACATTTCATTTGAGATATTGATATTCTGGATATCATCTCACAGAGACATTTCGGAGACATTTCCAGAACGTCTCATGTCCGCATTTTTAATATTCTAGAGACTTCCTAGGCATAATTCTGTAATACGACCGAGACATTCACGATGTTCTGCAAATATTCATGGGATATTCCCACGTACCACTGAAATATTCTTAGTGTATCTCCGGAATATTTCCAAAATATGTCAAATAAAATGTTTCCGGAATATTTAATTTCAAATGTCATGTAACATTTGTTGCGGTACATTCTGAGAATGTCACATTTGAGATGTCTGGAGACATCTCGACGAATGTGATATCTCCAAAAGATTTTTCGAATCGTACGTACAGAATGTTACAAATGAAATGTTTCCAGCACGTTACATTTGAAACATTTTGTTTGAGATATTTTCAAGGACATTCTTGAAATATCGCAATTAAAATATTTCACATGTAATTTTCTGGAGACTTCATTCGGTAGTAAATGGGCATTTGGGTAGGAAATAATACTAAAGATATGTTCTAATTAGCGTAAAAGGGTGTCTTTTGGGATTGTAATGAAGGTACCAAAAGCCCACCCCGTATTATTGTCGTTGCAAAAATTTGTTTTTTGTCAATAACTGAAGTATCGAAATTACAGCAAAAAGTAAAGATGTTAAAGTTGTAGAGAATAAAATTTCACACAAAAATGTTGTACAACCATTTGCAAACGATCTAGATTTTGTTTAAAGCTATTGCTTTTTCATGACAAATGAAAATCACGCCAGTGCGCCACTCATGTTTCGTCCGTATATAGTTCTGAAATTACGACTAGAATTAAAAAATTGTTCAAATAAAAGTTGTAGACAATTCAATTATGAATAATTTACTTTTGAACGTTTTTTTCAATAAGAACAATATAGAATTATAATTCAATTTAGTCGCATTACACCATTGGAATGCAATTGCTATTCGGCCAAATTGAATTTGATTCGAAGTACCCACATAGCGATTGAATGGAATTGAACAATTGTGGAACTTTATGAAATTCCACAATGTAATTGGACACAATTGGAATGACACTAGATGGGATTAATATATTAAAAAAAAAAAAAAACATCGACTTTAATTTTGGTTGAATTCCATGAAAATCGTAAGTATTTAAAAAAAATTGTTGTTTTCAATCCTTTAATAATTTAATTCATTTTAATTCATTTTCGCATTCTGATATTCTACTCTTAGCCCAGTCTACAATGGGCATGAATTTCGACCAAGTTAGGAAATAATACTACGTGCGTTGTAATTAGCGTGAAAGGGTCTCTTTCGGTGTTGTAATGAAGGTACCAAGAACCCGCCCACGTATCAATATTGACGGATATATGAATTTGAATGAAACCTGCGAACCCTACGCTACGCGACTCCATGACATTCCATGCATACTATTCGTTCTAAAAATATCGTACATGTACTCAAGGACACATAAGCGTCCATAGAATGACCTCAAAGTTAATAAAGTTAAAAAAAATTTTTTAAACACATTATTTTCAACTTCGAAAATGATCCAATATTTCACTTACCTGAAAATTTAAAATGAGAAGATTATTAAATTGTAAAATCAATAGAAATGAAGATATATACAAAAAAAAAGGAACAACAAATGACATCTGCTCCTAATTTATTGAAAAAAAAATCAATATTTTCCTCATTTTTTACAAACAAATCATACTTTAAGATGAATTTACATTGCTGCATCACTTTCTCACACATATAAACTATTAATAAGATGTGAAATCAGATTTTTTAAAAAAGCAGGTAATTAAAAGTGATTTTAATTTTAAATACGAAAAAAAATGGCAATTTTTCAGGTTTTTTAGCATTACAACAGTGATCTTGGATCCGAAATCAATTTGTATATACATCAAAATGTTCTAAATTTTATTACATTTAAATTGCACAAGGTTGTAACTCTGTTCGGGCGCCATTTTGTAACCGCCTTTTTGGTACAAAAAGAAATAAATAAAATTTAATAGAATCATAGGCCGAATCAAATGACGCGACGGCAGTCACAAAAGGTCGTACGGC
>JAPYZR010005312.1:0-10966 GCA_030522945.1 Trichopria nigra
ATAACGTAACCTAGTAACCAAAAGACTATCAAAATAAAAGTAGAGAGAAGTTTGATTTAAAACGCGGGATTCTAAATTACGATTTTATAACAATATTAATAAAGAAGAGTCATCGAGCTAATATTTTAATAAAATAATATAATGTTCCACGCAGTAGCGATTTAATTAGTTTCTGGAGGAAGACTGAGCAGATATGATATAATATATGCTCGCATACATATTCTATTCGCGAGCGTTTTCATTCTTCTCATACGTCACTCCAGAATTATTCCATATTTCAAGATGATATCGCGATGTTATATTTTCCAACAATTATATGATATACGATATTACACTCGGTGCAAGTTTAACGATTGCGAATTAAATTTTATAATGCTGAAGTTCGGAAGTAGATGTGCTTTTTATTACCTAAGCCATTAAATGATCACATTTCAAAAAGAATGTTTGCTAATTTTATGAAGTGCTTAAGTCGTTTGATGCAACAGATTTGTCGTTCATCTTATAGTGGAGTACACAAAAATGTGAAATTAAAAGTATTCGACGAAAGTAACGATAAAATGGATATAGTAACACAATAAACAGAAATGGTGCAAAAGAATAATACAAAAAATTAATGAAATGAAAGTCGGTAGCTTTTGTCGAGAGAAAGACCCTCTGCCATAAAACTCAAAACATATAATTTAAATTTTCATATATGTTTTAATATATTTAGTTTTTTAGTGTATTGCAATATATAAATTATGTAAGACAATAAATATCGTAACTCGAGGCAAAATGTACTAGTATAGAAATTTATTGATTACCTTCTGTTTCCATTCTTAACATTTGTGACCCTTGCATTATTCTTTTATTTCTCATCCACTTCCTCGTTGCGCCGCTATTTCACTACGATATTTCGGCTGCGGAAATGTACATCGTATCCGCGGCCATAAAAACTTTGGTAACGCAATTATTCAAATAACCTGCCATTCCGTCCCCATAATAAAAAATCGATTACAGCGAACGCGACGAAGAAAAGAATATAGACTCGGACATTTTTATTGCACGACTGACGTTTATTAGATTTTTAGAAAGTAATATAAATTAAAAAGATAATTGACGCGGATGTAATAATAACGATTGGAGAACGATTTTAAATAATTCATATCAATTTTATTCGATTAATCATCATTCGATTTTTAATGACACGTAATAAATGTGAATATTCATAAATATGGCCTTTGCTTTTCTGTTCGTAGGTCTTTTTCACAATGTTGTGCTTTTAAGCGGTTCGGCTTTAAGTCCTTGGGCTGCTGCACATGATCCGAATGATGTGCGGCTGCTGGTCGCCAAACAGCTCGATTGTCGCTTTGAACATGATGAAGATATTGCTGATTGCCTTCGTGGGAAGACCCTCGACGCTTTGCTCAATGTCGATCTCACCGAAATCAAGTAGGCGAAACCATTTTGATGAACTGATTAATAACGCTTTTAACATTTTTGCCGCTTTCAGTCGGTAAACACTCGATGAAGTTCTACTTTCAAACGTGTATTTATCAAGCATTTAAAGCTACATGTTTGCGACTTGCCCATTCAGTAGTTTATTTGAATCAAGCACAAGGGACAAGCTGCTTTACATTTTTTTTTAAATTTTTATTTTCATCATTTATTTGAGTGGACTAAACGTAAATCTCTCTGTAGTCCGATTGAGAAATGCCATCGTCTCGTAGGTCCGTGAAAATCACCGTGAAATGCGGTCGACCGCGTACAAAACATCCGAGATGAGACTCGGACAAATCACGTTAACTCAACTCATGCACATCGTTCGACAACGAAAGTGCATTAATTGATTTCTAATTCTAATACCAACCTGATATGTTCTGGTCTAATTTGTCCTATCAACACATCATCGTAATAAAGTTAGCCCTAAACAAGATAAAGATGAACAGACAAAAGGAAGGCCTTTATTGACTCGTCTTTTATTTCCAGATTCATGCCGAGAATAGGGCCAAGTTTACCAATATACCTGAACAGTCCGGATCCTGGTTCCGATATGGAGCGCGTAAGTGACGTTTTCATCAAGGTGCCCCTGATCCTCGGCGTGTCCACAGCCGAATCTTATCTGGACTTTGATGCAAACGACATCCAGTACGGCTTCGAAGAGGATCAACGGAATCGCATTTTGAGGACGTTCATTCGTAACGCTTACGTCTACCATCTGAACGAGATCTTCTCGGCTGTGAGGAACGAGTACACGGACTGGGACAAACCAATTCTGCATCCAATTAACATTCGTGAATCGACGATGGAGGCACTCAGCGACGGACATACGGTAGCGCCGCTCATGAGGATCGCCTTCTACCACGCTAGGCGGGGTGCCAAGACGTATTTCTTCCACTTCAACTACCAGACGAAGGACAGCGATTACCCGCAGGTCAGTCGGTTTCTTAGATCTAGCGAGTGATTTACGGATCAGTTGGCACGTCGCCTTTGCTTTCGTCTACTTAAAGAAGGCGCGATAGAAAATTTCAGTATTTTCTTGACCTTTTAATGCAACTTTATCTTGCATTGCACTTGTGTTTTTTTTTTTTATATAAAATTTGATTTTTAATTTTAAGTCGATGTCAGGTCTGAAATTTCAAATGAATGAATCTTACTACTGCTGGAGGGATGTTAAGCAATTGAAATCTTAAATTAGGTCGTTTAGTGATGTAATACCTTTGGGGTACAGAAATAGTGGTTTGCATATAGTTGTTTTGCCAAATGTGACGGATGACGACGTGAACTGTGTCGCAAGTGTATCTTGGTACGAACAAGGGTCCAAAATACGCATTAGCTCCACTCTTTGTGTACATTTCAACATCGATTTCAATTTCTACATCCGTTAAGACGGTCGTAACGCCAAAAACCAGAACTATAAATTTGTACACAATTATTGCTTTTAAACAAGGGAAATTGAAATCAAAAAAAGAAAAGAAAAATCGTATTACGACCGAAGGTTTGTTGTCAATATTTAAGGGTAACCAGTCCATTCACACGTATATAGGCCCGTGTAATAAAAGGGGAATGCGAAATTGCTCTTCCGGACTAGACAGTCGGAGGTGCCGTCGGAAGTGACGAGCGACAAGTTCCTTTGTGCCGTGGAAGTCCCTTTCAAGCGCATTACACCTTACACTTTTGTATGAATGAAAATCGATGAGAAGATGAGGCCATCTACCTCTGGAATAATAGACCAGACGCCGACGTATAAAGAGACTAAAATCATCCGTAGGCGTATATATACGGGTTTGCACAATTTGCCCTACATTGACTGTAGTAAAATTTGAATAATAATAAAAAAAAAAAAAATGTAAATGTAGGATTTTTAAAAGACTTTCAAAAGACCACATTCATTTCTTGACGGTATAGAGAAAAGTTTTAAATAATTATTTTTAAATTATTTCCGCATATTTTTCTCTCGCAAGAGAAAGGACAGGTTTAAAAAAATAGTCTCGATCGTTATCCTATGGTCGTTACATCATTATAATGGATTCGGAAATGAGGATTCTTATCAAGGCTTGTAATGTTCTTATTGTAATCGGTAGGGGTGGGACGCGAATCTGGGGCGTCTAGGGTATATACGGCGGGAATGATGGAATCTGGATTTTATAAAATTAAAATGTCGTCAGGTACTCACCCCTATCCGTTGCGAGGGTTCTGCGGATTTTCGAAAGTTTGCAATTTAATTAGAACGGGATTTCGGATGCCGCCTTCCGTCGGTCGCCGCAAAACAACCCGACCGAAGGCGACGCGTCTCAGCGAGGAACAAGGGAGCACTAACCGCCGAAGGAATACGAAACTCCCCGGCAACCGGGGGAAAGTAGCTTTTTCATTGTTCTGCAGCGCGATCAACAGGAATTTTTAAAGGATTCCGTGCAAAAAGTTCTTCCGCGAGGATAAATGTTTTAAGTAGCGGTGGTAATGTTTATTACATTGAAGCGAGAACCGCTTTAGTGACATTATATAAGTCTCTTCAGTATACGGAAATGTTAAAGAGAACACGACCGAATAGTGAAAATTCATTAAAATTAACATTATATTTGAAATATTGATATTTCGTTTTGAAAATAAAAGTTTTAAGCCCTATGTTTTTGAACGTAGACATATGAAGTACTTATCAATACTTCAATACGTTTAATTACTTAAAAAAAAAGACGTATTAAATTATTCTAATTGAACAATACTTGTGGAATATAAATATTAAATATACTTGCCAAAGGATTCAGAAGTATTCAAAGACAAAATCTATCTTCAATAATTCAGAAGCATTAAAATATTATAATTCGTTACTATTGTAAGTAATTAAAAGTATTGAAGTATTTATAAGTGTCATCTGTCTTCAACAAGTAGGATTTACAATTTTCTATACTTTCCAATGACAATTTTGCGTTTTAGTGCGTTAAATCGGATTTACTTATTTCTAGATGAAAATTAATTACAACGTATATGTATTATTAAAGAATTCCGTAGATACATTGCCTAACATTTTTAATAAGTATTTGAAGATTTCCAACTGTTGATAAATATCTACATTTTGGGAAAATTTTTATATTTTACCGGTTGGAGGTAACATTTTAATGATAGAAAATGTAGTTATCGATCCTCTGAACCACTGTGTTGAGATGGTAATTGGCATTTCGTCACGGTCCTACTATACAAGACTCGTCAGTAAGGCAACTATAGCAAGAACCTGCCTTATAAGCCCTAGAATCTCTAGATAGGTGTTTTTATTTATATTAGCGACGTGATGTCGTTTGTCACTTGCGTGAACATTGATGATGGACAGAGACATCTATCCGCTATGGATCGGAATACATTTGTGAAAGGGTATTTTGTCAGTTGTTGGTAATAATTCCATTCTAATCACCTTTCTTATTCGAATCAGATAGAAGCAGTCATTAATGTAACGTAATTATAAGTGCTAATAATAATTTACATGTGACATTAATGAATATTATATATATATATATATCAATATTTCAAATGATATATTCTGTGTACATTCTATTTAAATGTTAATTACATTTAATGTAATTATATTAACATTTAAAAGTATATATTCTATATATATATATAAGAGAATGTATATATGACATATTCTAGAGCAATCACGGAAATAATAAAGGTTAATAATGGCACTGTAACGTACGATTTCAATCCGTATGGCTTTTTTCTGCGGAGCTTATCATATTTTACACCGTTCGATTATTTTACTTTATTTTTATTTTTTTTTCAGCGACTTGGCAGCGTACGCGGCGAAGACATCCCGTACATTTTCGGACTTCCGCTGATAGCAGGGGGACGTTTCTTCCCACAAAATTACAGTCGTTCGGATCAAGGCGTCGCCGAAGTGGTGCTGACTTTTTTCACGAACTTCGCGAAAACGGGAAGCCCGAATGAGCCTCACAACATCGAGTCTGTGGATTATGGGACTGCAAAAGAAAAGTCACGATACCGTGGTCTGACGTGGGAAGAATACGAAACTGGCAGCCAACAGTACCTGATGATAGGTACGCATACACATTCGATTCGATCGTTAATTTTAATAAAAATTTCAATACATCAAGTCCCTGTCACTTTGTTGTTTTATCGTAAAATAAGGTAACGTAAGAACGCCATTTTGACGTCGGAATTATCGGAACTTGAGACGAAAATTCTGGTCATTCCAGGGTTTGAGAAATTTATTGCTATTGAAATATTGATGAATTTCTCGTCTATAACTCTATAGAAAAATATATCGTCAATTAAATAAAAACGATTAGTTTTTAAATTTATATGTTTGACACATCGTCAAATTATAAAAACTGCAATCACTTTTTAAGCTTTGAAGCCAAAAATGAAAAATCATTATCGAGGTCACAAAATGGCTGTTTGGTTGAATCTCATCCCACAACTTCACCAACCAGGGGACGAGGACGTGTCCATGAGGCATCATCATTTTAAAGAGCAAGGCGATAATTTTTATTCGGGTAAGACATCACAAGCTCAAACGGCATAATATTCGTCCTTTTCTTCTTTTTCATCATTTTTGATCACTATTTGGAAACTCATATTTAATCACGAAGAATGAGTTAATTTCATAATAGAATTGGCAAATGTTTAAATACATAAATATAAAAGATATAAAAAAAAAAATGTAAAAAACAATAGCAAAGTAAATGGCTTACGTTCATGTTTCTGGTTATATAACGCTGTTCCTCTTGTTTTCTGGTAATCTTTTTTTTAGTGGTTTTAATCCGATATATGATATATTAATATTTATTTATTATGTGTGGGAAATTCTATTTTTCTTAATAGTATGCGGGAAATTTGTTCTTCCCATGATGCTTTTTTTTTTTTATATGTGAAGCAGTTACCAGTATCTTTAAATATTGAGAAATCGTACATATCATTACAAGTGTGGGAAATGTAATTTCCGGAATTAAAAACTGTACGGGAAATAGGAGTTTCCACATACTATTTACGACGATACAATTTCGTGAAATTTAAAACAATTTTCCATCCCTATAAAATAATAATCTACTTCCATTGTAGGGAATACCTCAGTATTGCAATGTAGAGTCGAAAATCATTCAGTCTCATTCCAGAAATGAATTTTGAACTTTCCCAGGTGCGGTACGAGACGAATGGTACACGCCTATACCACAGCCGGGACCGATAAAAACGAGCTCGGCGCCAACGACGGTGTGTTCGACATCCGTGGAAGACGAGGACGCGACCCAGGACATAAATTCGATACTCGACGACAACAAGGACGACGCCGAGCTTTTGCAGCGCCTCGCATCTCGGCATTATTATAGCACCACCACAGCCTTAGCCATTACCGTGGGCGTTGGCTGCATCCTTCTCGTCCTGAACATGCTGATCTTCGCCGGTATCTACTATCAACGGGATCGCGACAAGAAGCGGGCGGCAATGGCGTGCGCCTCGAACAATGGCCAGGAGACCCTGCCGATGAGCAGCCGACATTCGTCCAATCCCGCCGGCAAAGAGACGCCACGCTCGTCGCGCGAGCAGCCGCCGTCTTACACGACGTTACCCAAGAGCCTGTCGTCGATACACCTGCAGGACCAGCAGATGATCCAGGAATCCTGCATCCAGCAGGAGCACGCGGACCATCGGATCATTTCGGAACAGCAGGCGATGACGCTGAGTCGCAGCAGTTCCGGGCACAGGATGTCGGTGCCACCGAAGCCGCCGACCCGAACGACCAGTTCGTTGAGCACCACTGGTAGTACGGTCAAGAAACGAGTCCAGATTCAAGAAATATCCGTATAGCATTAGTGTCCGCCCCAGGAGGGCACCATCGCACGTGCGAAACGCGTCACCTTCGTCGACTCCCAGGACGCGATCGTCGAGTCGCAGTTTTAGCAGTGATTTTAACGTCCGAAGTGTTCGGTAATGGTTTCAAACGGTTGCCGGATTTGAAAGAATTGAAATTGTAATTGGCCAATTGTAAATCGTCAATCGTAGTAAATCATTGGCTGTATACTTTGTCACTTTCAGTTTTCACGGTCGATGAGAATCGCGCAAAGATAACATTCTCATGAGAAATTTCGAGAACGTAAAATTACAATTAAAATTGAAACCTAAACATTTTTTCACGGAAGGCAATTTTTCGAACGATGTAGAAATGTTTACAATTGCGACTGTCAATTAATTACAATTTCAATCCAAGAAAAACGCTGAAACTTGCATCGAATTGATCCAGAATGGAAGGAACTTTACGTCACTACTTACCATCGGGTCTTTTTTTTTTCGTTCGACGACGGTGCGCGATGAATTCCAATTCGATATCGAGGATAAGCAAGGACGATTTTCGTGTCGCTCGCGTCTCGATAAATCGATAAATAAGCGTTACTTTCGCAACGGCAATGGAGGATCACCGATTATTATTGTTACGTTGCGAGTTTTTCCATAGTTGAGAAATAGCAGATGACTATTTTACATTTTATACTTATTTATATATACGTTCACTTAATCGTTGTTATTTTTTTTTTTATTTTTGTATGATTTTGAACAATCGTCACTTGTTCCTATTATTTCTCGAAGATGCTTGAAACGAACGGATTTGGAGGAAAAGAATTTTACTGGAATAGGGTCGCTACAACGATTCTTTTTTTTTTTACGAAAGTTCTTTGCAATTTCTCGACTATCTAATTCTAGAAAATGGTGGGAATTATCGAACGTCGAAAGAGGCCTTGAAGGTCTCAACGTTCGGTATGCGCTTTTAAACGTGGATATATAGGAGGCAGAAAAACTGAGCAAATCATACCGACGCGTATTATGTAAAAAAAAAATAAAATAAAGTAAAATAAAAATATTCTACAAAAAGAATATTCTACAACAAGAATCAGACCGCTTCGAATCTGTCGCGTTCACTGGTGTATATGAGATATATATCAGTGGTTGCGTTACGACTGCGTTCTTCCCCTCTTATGTTTGCCAGAAATTTGTTGATCATTATCACTGTTCGTCTCACGCTCGTTAAAAGTTTAGACGACGTTAATTAGTTGTATTATTGTAAGTAAATGCGGCGCTTTAAACAGCGCTCGAACTGCGAAGGACTCGCCGAAAAGTCTCGATTCAAACACAGATTCTTGCTGAATTTATCCTGATTTCTGTACAGCTGTTGAAAATGTTATTTTATAATACCGCATATAAACGGATGGATCATTTGCGTTTCGTTGTTGGAATGTTTTTCATCTCTCAAGGAAACATTGCACTTTGTAAAATTGATGAGTTAATTTGTCTATTTGTATTTCGCGATATTTCATCGTACTGTAAAAAGTGTCATCAAGATTATTCCATCGATTCTGGTGCGCATCGACATTTTTGTACATTTCCGAACTCGTTTCTCGAAAACGTTAGAGCCTCGATGCATTTTTCTACTCACGACTGAATCTAATCTCTAAATTGAAAGTCTTATTCGCCTCGTACTCGGAAACGTGGAGTCGTAATCGACATTTGGACAAGGAATGGAACACGCATGCGCTGTACAAATAATTGATTCACGATATTAATCGAATTATAAAATTATCGCATCTCGTTGTTGTAATATAAAGGAAAAGTGAAAAGAAACGGGCCCCTTGCTGCCTGAATTATGTAATGTCGCTCGTTTTCGAATTTCAAGCGATTTTGGTGCGCGCGTCCGCAGGAAACCGCGAAAATCAAAATTAATTGGCTCCGAAATAATAGATTTTCTCGTTCTGACCAAAGAGACCAAATGGAGGATGGAGTTTTCGACAGGTAAACTATTAAATCATCATCCGTAGGAGTTCTATTAGCGTGAATCGTGCAGTGACGCGAACGAAATTAGCGATTGAAAAGCCACGATGAAATAAAAAAAGAAAAAAAAAAGAAAGAAAAAAACACATGAAAACTTGTAAGAAATACCAAAAACCCACTCTGTTAGTTGACTTAGTCCAAACAATTTGTATATTTCACTGTGAAACAATAAAACGATTTATAAGTAACTGATCTTTTTTCTGCTCTTTCCAACAAATTTGGTTTCCAAAAATAAAAACTCATTTTTTAAAGTTTATAGGCAACAACGACAAAAGTAACAGAAATTATAAAAATTATACATCATTATCCATACGTGAAGGAATTATTATTATCAGGAAAATGCTCTGCAAATCCTCTGCACCCGTTGGTTACAGTATGTTTATGTAAGTTTTTGTCGTAATATGTATATATCACTAATATATGTATATAATATATTTTTAATTCTTCTTTTATTAATTGAAGAGAGAAGAAACAATTGGCCAAAAACAGTTCCACTATTTATTGTCGTCCTCAGGGGCTATAACTCGGGGTTCAACAATAAAAAGAAAATACATCTTTAATTGAATTTATTTTAATACCTTATTATTATTCTTACGAATATACACAAAATCAAGAACAACTGTTATATTATATTTCTTATAGATATATATATATAGATATGTAAGTGCTGTTAATGTTTCTGTACTGGTGCTTGTTTCAGTACAATAATATTATTATCACCCGAAAATGAAAGTCGTTAAATATTACACAATATATACACACACACCCAGACATATGTGTGCGGATGTGTGTGTGTATGTATTTCTGCAGGTGTCAAGTGAATATGATTACGTTATTGCGTATAGAAGTAAATATAATGCTAAAAGTAGACATTTCAACAACTAAAACTGAACAGAGAATAACTTAATCAATATTGTGTAATTTCGAATGCAACATACATCATAGAAGTAAGTAAATTTTTTGTTTGCCATTTTTATATTTCAAAATGTTGTCACTAAGAGAGATTAAAAATTATATAATATTATTCGAATAATAGAAAATGTGCATTTGAATGATCGTGACTAATGACATTTTTGAAAATAATTAAAAAGAGTGATATATATAAAAGTATTTTAGGTATGATCGAAAAGAGTTATTATTTTTCAATTTTTAGTCAATAAAAATTTATTAAAGATCATTAGATTTTAAAATAATTTCTACAAAATATCAGGCAATCCTTATAATACTATACATATATATAATTATAATAAATTAACGTTTGATTCACTAGTATATCCGTTATAGTCAGTGAAAGTTTAGTCATAAATATTTGAAATAAGTTTCAACACATGACTTGAGAAAAACAGATTCCAGCAATTGAATAGACTTGAATTTCCAATGAAGTTCATCTAAAAGTTGTGAAGAAAACTGCCATTTTGACAGCAACAAAAAAAAGAACGATTTAGTACATTTTAACGCCAAAAGCAGAAACTTAATGTTATTTTATTTATTTTCTAGTTATATTAAAAAAATCATTGTTGGCGGTAAAAATTTGCAACATTATATTTAGCGCAGAGTTAATATATTGTTACATACGCGGCTGCGACCTTATGGCGCCGCATACGTAGCTTGATGTACCGCCTGCATCAAGCACTCTCACTATGTGCATTTCGGCTTAAAA
>JAPYZR010005313.1:0-10963 GCA_030522945.1 Trichopria nigra
GGTGAAAAGTTGTATTTTGGTCCAACTTAGAACTGATTAGATTTTGGGATATATCCAAGCGAAAATGGTGGGGGGACGGTCCAAAAACAGAAAAATTGCAGGGGCGAAGCCCCTAGTTCAATTTTGATTTTGACTCGACCTCATGAGTGTATTTTTTATAAAAGGATCTGGACTGTTTGATACATACTGCTCTTAGCCTCTTAAACTCTTAGCCTCTTATATGAAACGTGATCAAAGTTTAAAGATTGATGTAATTGGTGAGAGCATGGATAGAAATATAACTATTTTTACATTTTAAATATATTTTCCTCCAAATTATTAAAAATTTTATTCCTCAAATTGTGTAATAAACCTTTTTATTTAAAATGACCACAACCATTTTATAATTTTACTAAATTTTACTCCTTTTAAATAAGTTAGCTATCTTTAAAAAAGCTGATTTCAAATCGGTCACCACCATTTCTATTCGTACTCCACAATATACTTTTTTTAATTTACATCCAGTTTCTGTACACAATTTTTAAGCACTTCTGAGACGACCTATACTTAATGGTAGAGATACCTAATAATGTTTGAGATACATTATTAAATTTAAGAGCGACCTTCTAGAAAATATTTTCAGAATCGTGTAGAGAAATACAACATGTTATCGCTGTAAATTTTTAAATAAATAAATTTTTGACAATTTTGATTACAATTCATTAGGTTAATCTTTAGCAATAATCCCTGCTCGAATCGATAATCTTAAGCATGTGATTAAACTGTATCCTTAATTATATCCTTTGGAAATGTGCCTCCCACCATCACCGAGTTGGAATGGATAATGACGTACAAAAAAAGTACTTACTTGTGAACGTGTAAATATTTCGTAGCTTATTATTTTTTGGGGCCTTGATGCGAAGTGAAGGCCATTTATTTCATCAAGCTGTGTCAAAGTAAGTGGAATTTGTTTATTATATAGTTAAGAAATAGTAGTTTTCGATACAAGTGTGTAAAGTGCTACTTTTACGCACACTCGTTCTTTACGCATTACTTTACTTTTTGCATTTTTAATTACTTTTTGCATTGTGTGCAAAAGTAGCACTTTACGCATCAAAAACTGTGCGTAAAATCGAACTTTACGCATAGAATTACAAAAATATATTTACTTATGATTTAATATCACTTATACCATTCAGCCATTCTATATATAACTTTGAATAATTTTACCATTCCCGTCCTTAATTCATTAGTATCTTTAAAAAGTAGTATTTTTCGTATACAGTTTCGATACTTTTACACATTTACTATAACATTTAGTTAAAGCATTGCTCAATTTTCACTAAGTGACAGTGAACATCACACACTGGAAAAAAAAAATTTTATTTTCAAGTAAATATTTATTTGAATAGCAGCAACTAAATCTTTAAGAAACGATTTTCTTAAATTAAGTATAAGATTTACTAAACAGAAGGAAATATTTTCTTAATTCAAGTAAATATATATTATTACTAAATAAATATTTACGTGAGTAGAGAAATTTTTTTCAGTGCACTAATAATATATAGAGATTACCATATATTTTTTCTAGTTGAAAATACAATCACAAATGATTTGAGATGAAACTATATTATGTCTCAGATCATTTGCAATCAAATTCGTATTTTGATTATATTATTATTAAAAACTCCTTTACAAGATTAATTAGTATATTAAGAAAATGTTTACTTGCACACTTAGAAGAAATACTGAACAATGACAAATATAATTATTAAGGTTAATAATAATTAATCTATTTATTATGTCTTAACTATGTGCGTATACGTTCTTATATTTAATTTTGATGATTGAATTACAGGAGCACGTTTTTTAAAATGATTTTCGTCTTTTGCTTTCTTTGCATACTGCCGCTCATAAGCACTTCATTCGTGAGTATAATATACAATTACTATGTAATTAATATTCCTTATATATTATATATATATATTTAAAGTGACATATTTTAAATTTTAGGTAGACTACAAGGAAAATGATGTGTCTTCCATGTTTTATAACATGCCTGATTCTGGTATTTATGTTTTCATTAAAACTTTCGAATGTATCCAAGTTCCGTAAACAAAAAAGAATTAAAATTCTATATTGAATCCCATTTTTGGAAATTTAATTCCTTTTTGTTTATACAATGAGAGAGATTATAATGTGCCCAGTCGTTTACATGCAAACCAATAATTGCGAGGTGCTCATTTCAAAATTCTGCTTTTTAAAAGAATTTCATTATAAATTAATGTTTTACCAATATACCTTATATATGTTGTATAATAGTTTAAGGTTCACATAGTCACATAATAAAATAAACACGAAATTTTCGATATATTTAGTCGAAAATATTCATTTTTTAATTAGTGTCAGTCGCTTTCGAGTATTACCACGAAACTGATGGTCGATGCCCAGAATAATCACGGTATTTTCATTACATTATCTCTCAAAAATGATATCCGTCATTACAGAAATACCATATAAACTGCATAATTATAGGAAATTTCTCACGAAGCAATTAGTTAGAAAACTATTTTAGTCATAGAAATGGGGTATAGTGTTATCCGAGTCATAACGAGTTTATAAAGTGAATATTGAAAAATGAGTATAACTTTATTTTTGTATACTCCATTGTTTTTTATCGCACTTTCCAGACTGCATTACTTGATTATAATTTGGTCAAAGGGATTATCATGTGAATATTAAAAAAAAAAGAAATATTTGTAAAATATTAAATTAGGTAATTGTTTGGTCAGACGTTCGTATAAATATTAACACTAGATGTGTAAAACAATCAAATAATATATTTTATTAAAACAGTCTTTGGATTTTTGGATCTAACACTGGATTATAATGTAGAATAATAAAGTTTCGGCCATCCGCCCTCTTCCAATTTTATGTCCATTAACCGAAATAATCTTAATGTTTTTTTTTTTTTTTTCAATTAAGGCTTGATGGTATACTACATATAGTATATACTGCATAATTTCAGTTAATTATCAGTTTCAAAACATTTTAAATTATCTTATATTCGAGTTGGAAAGGTTAATGGACATATACTAATTAAATGTATCAATGTAATTTTTTTGTTTAATTTGGATGCAAATATGCATTTCTTGCGATCATATCGTATCAAATGTATTGTGCTCCAAATATATAAATTTTGAAAAATCGCTTTGACTTTTCAGATTAGGCATTGTCTTTACAGGGTTCGACTTACATATATGCTCCTTATAGCATGGTATATATCATATTATAATTTTGTTACAATGAAATTTCAGATTCTATCGTGGTACCGCTGTTACGTAAAGTTAAAAGGCATAAAAGAAGTACTGAAGACCAACACGAACTCCATTTTCGTGCATACGGAAAAGCGTTCAATTTATATTTTGAACCAGACGATCATGTATTGTTAGGATCAAAGACTCCTATCTTATTTGCATCCGGTGACCCATTAAATCAGTACATCGACTACAAAGACTACAATCATGTAAGAGACCAACCAAAACACCAAACTAATAAAAGAAGTTTTTTTTTTTTTTTTTATATAATTAATGATTTTTTAATTATTAATATTTGTATATTAATAAGGCTCGGGTGCACGTACATTTTCCAAACTTATTTTTTTCTGATTTAAATCAAAAAAACATAACAATAAATGATGTACATTCTATTATTATAAAAAAGTATAGAATAATTATATGATATATTTGTTAAATATTAAATTACAAAATTTGAAAATGAAATGTTGCAGGTAAAGGCAAAATTAAATTTCCGTACACTTATAGACACAAACAATAAAGCTGCTGCGATAGAGTTTCGGGCGAGAAATAACTCGAAACACCTGGTAAATAATAACTTTTTATTTAAATATATTATCGTTAAAATAAAATTTTAATTGATTTTCTTTTTTTTTATATATAGGAAGGTGTGATAGGATCTGATTATGTCTTTAGTACGCTCACTAATAGGACAGATTTTAATAACATTAGAGTTTACAAAATTCCGTTATCGGAAAAAAATGATGTTTACACCAAATTTAATCGTAAGTATTTTTCTATTTCATTAAAAAAATCAAATATATATATATACATATATATATATATGTGTGTATTTAAACAAGTCACGAAATCGTTTTTGTTTGACATGTATGGCCCACGTCCCTAATTGGGGAAAAACATTTTCATAAAAAATTATATTATATATTATTGTTAATGTATATTATTAAGATTACGTAGTGTGTATCGTATGTACCGTTTATATCATATATATCGTATTACAATTTTTACAGAATCTATTCGATTCATAAATGAAACGGCACCAAAAAACAATGATCCTGATATAATAGGACAATTTGAAAAGACTGAACGCTTAGTACCTGATGTAGTGTATCCTGAAATATTAGTAGTGGCCGATCACACCATGTTTTTGTAAGTAAATCACATGTTTTTATCATAATAACGCAGATCCCTGGTGCAAAAGAAAAGATAGAAAATTGGCAATAATATGATTGAAAAAGATTGAACATAATAAGGGGATTTCAAATAAGATAGTAATTTTCTACCCCATTCTTGACTAAGACGTGCGAATCTCTCTCAAACAATCTCTATCGTCTTAATGAATAGAAATTTAAACAAAATATTGTAAAAATATAGACGTAGGATTTTGTCAGCAAGTATGCGTTGAAAGAAGCAAAAGTATTTCTATCTCTCATATGTCTAAAAATAGTTCAAGTGTATTTACCACAAGATTGACAGATGTATGTGAGCTGTATTACAGCGAGATATAAATGGCATAGATCGTAGAAAAAAAATAGTCTAAATAAAATAAGATTCTATTTAAGAATGATACATAGAGAAGGAGATAGAAAGAGACTGGGAATAATATATAGAGTCACATTAATTGGGAGGTTGAAAGTGATAAAGAGGTACAGGATAAGTAATACATTTTTTTTTAACATTCTATCATTGAGCTAGAATGAAATCCAGTCTACCATTAAGATAGAAAGAAATTTAAAAAGATAGAATTTCTATCACTTTTCTTCCACGACTTCACTTATTAAGTCCCAAACGGCCGATTTTTTTGGTCACTTTTCTAGTTTCAAAATTTATTTTTTGTTCAACACAAAAAATTTGTTGTCTAAAAAAATTCGATTTTTTGTTATTGAATCGAACGTACCTTTTTCGAGTCGCGTTTTTGTTTCTTTTTTAAGAGTAGAATCGGAAAGTATGGTAATGACAATATCTATATCAGAAACGACAGTCGAAAAAAGGGCCAAAAAACCATTCCTTTAGGACTTAAGAATGCCAATTTAAGTATTCAAATATTTTGTGGTTTATCTTTTGTTTCTTATTATTAAAAGTTTTGTTCGTTTGAACTTTACAGACATTATGGGAAGAATATATTAAATATTGTCAAGTATCTAATCGGGTTTTGGACAGCGGTCGATTTAAGATACCGAGAGTTGGACTCGCCAAAGGTTCGATTGAATATTGCAGGAATCATTATCGCAGATGTAAGTACATTGCTTTATATTATAAAGACATATAATAGTTTTCTTATAATACAAGGACTTTTCCTTAAATTTTTGCCTTCGTATATATGTACATTAATTATTTATGATTTAAAACGTTTTTTTTTTTTATTCTTGATTTGATTTGCAGAATAAGAACGCAACGCCATACATGGTATATATGGCAGGCTCCGAGGGAAGTTATTTGATCGACGATACTATCGATGTAATGTCAGAAGATACGACAATTCCTCGGATTCCGAATTTGTCTTATGACATTATTATGACTATGACCAGGTAAATATAAAATTGTATTGTCACAAATTATTTCGATATCATTCTTATTAAATGCCATATATAATAGATATTACAGTACATATATATATTTTTTTTTTGTTGATTGTCAGTTTACTTTTACCAGTTTCTGTAAATTTGAACGAAAATATTTCAAGGTATATACTTTTATTAAGCTTTAAAGCTTAATTTATTAATAATGCATGTTATCGTTGAAGGTAAAAAGGATTTGAAAATTGCTAAAATCACTTATTGAATAACTTTTAAATTCTGCTTTTAAGAACTTGTAAGAATAAAGGTCGATTTATTGTCGTAAAACTTGTTAGTAAAACGCAATTTGCAGTCGCTTCATTTTTTGTTTCTGAGATTCTTTTCGAAGACACAATTATTATAATAATTATTTTGATGATTTTGTTAATTATGAAATTGCATAAAATTTGATTTGTTTATTTCATATTCAGATGTGTAAACGTGATTACTAAATCAATTATATTTGAATGAATTTTAGGGAAACGATTTATAAAATTGATTACTTGTCAGGAGGAGAAGTTGATATCCGTCCTATAGAGGGTAAGCTATTTATTTAATATCCTATATATTAATGGATAATAAAGAAAAAAAAAAGAAAAAAAAAAATATAACAAATTCAGGTTTAATGGATCATTGTTTTACGTTTTTATTTCATGATGGATTGATGAAAATTTTGTCGCACGGAAAAAATTATTGTTGAGATAATCCTATATTTCTGTCCGGTTGATACCACCACAGAGTGGTGCTTCGCAACAATACCTTTTTTTTGCATGTTTACCAATGTCCTCCATGCATTAAAACGTCAAAGTTCATTACGAAATAACATTTTATCAGTTTTGACATTTATTATAGTCTTTTCTCCATTACAAAATGGTTTCCATGAAAGAATCAAACTATATAAAAGTTACTATATAATTTAACGCAAAACCATTAATATAATAACAATTATTATTTCTTATAAAAGGTAGTGCATCATTCGGCATGGCATGTAATAAAGCAAATTTCCATTACACTGATTATACGACAAATACGTCGAAACTTCTCCAGCAAACCATCAGTTTAGGACTAGTTCGAGATTACGGATTTTACACGGGATCTTTTACTGCAGTTCATGAATTGGCACATATGTAAGTTAAGCATAAGCTTAATTAAATCCCCTGGTCATTTAATTTATCAGTATAATTCGCCGCGGGTAATGTTTGGTTGAGAGTTCAAAATTATGCTCACTATAAATTATTGCATATCCCACTTGTTCCAAAATTCTACATTAAATACAATTTTTCCTATTATTGTGCATCGCATATATATAGGTTCCACGTCGAACATGATGACGATGAGAGTGCCGAAGAATTTACAAACTGCTCAGCTGATGATGGTTTCATAATGAATCCTGGTGGTACAAGGCTACAGAGCGATGTTGAAGCAAATCGTAGCTTTTTTTCCAACTGCAGCAAGGCCGCAATACGTACATTTCTGCGGTAAGCAATAATCTTTTAATTGTTAAAATCATATATACGTTCCTCTATTCTATTAGTGCGTAAAATTCTAATTTCCGCATTATTTTTAGACCGTTAAGTGTTTTTTGTTTGTATATCCGATAATTATTTTTTTTTTTTTTCTTTTTTAGTGCATAAAAACATCTTCGCATGCTTATTATACTATACATTATTTACTTATTCTATTTATTTACTATATATGCGGATTTGTTTCATAATATATACTTTATATTATTTTTAGTGAAGGGGATTCACAGTGCCTCTATAACAAACCTGACGTAGGACTTATGGTTTATAAACCCCTTGTTGGATTAGCTATATCACTTACGGAACAGTGTCAAGAAATATATGGGGTAACGGCACGAGGAGAGCGGGTACACGAATTAAAATTTAAATAATTATTATTATTATTATTTTATCGAATGTGAATAGTAAAAATGAAATTGCATATTTCAGCTTAACAATAAAGCATGCGAGGTCCTTATATGTTCCGTATTTAATGAAGAAGCTCACCGTAGGGTAATGGTAACAGTAAACGAACCACCTGCCGAAGGAACATGGTGCTTCCCTGGAAAAGTAAGATCTGATCTATAATATTTTACTCGTAATTTTTAACATTTCTTTAAAATGTATTCAAAAATCTTTTATCATCAGTATATATTTAGTGCAATGATAACACACACATACACACACACACACACATATATAACTGTTTTAACAATAGCTAAACTGTCACGTGTATATACTTCATTTTCAGATCTGCTTGAATGGAAAGTGCGAGAAGATTCCAGATTATATTTACGAGGAGAATTTGTATAATATTTATATTAATAAGAATAAGACATAAATGCGTACATTCTTGACAGAATTATTATGTTAGGTTTTAAAGTAATTATGTATATCTATGTACATATTTTATATACAGTATATCATATATGAAATAAAGATTATATTTTTATTAAGTATTTTACTAATTTTATATATTAAAAATTAGCCTTTTACCCAACAATAAGATCGTATAGCAACTTTACTCCTATACTCCCACCCCCTTTTGAAAATTCACGCATTATTATGTTATATTGAATTTGAAATTTGCTGCCTATATAATCCTGATAGAAATTAAAAATATCGGTGTTTAGTTCACTATTAGACCCCAATTAAGAAAATGGAAATGAGTGATCCAAAAATGAGATTCGATTCAATTTGGCCATAAAACTATATGCTTTCGCAAAGGTTTGCAAATTGGGTTTTATGGCTAAAATTCAACTCGAATTACGGACATTTTTATCAGTTGAATTTTTCTGAAAAAATTGCAATAGAAATTGTTAAGATAATGTAAATAAATAAATATTATAAAATCAAAATAAGGATATTTATTCAAAATACTTATGTTTGCCTTAATGCAAGATTTAATTAATAGATTTTAATTAAATCGAGAAAATGAGATTAACATAAATTCTCAGTATGATGACTATATGAAATTTATTAACAGGAAAATGAGCTTCAATCATAAGAATATCTATTGTGATATATCGTTTATAAATCTAAGCTGCATATATATATATATATATATATTATTCCATCCCAACCGCGGTACTAATAAATGTCTGCAACATTTTTGAAACGTTTTATAAACATCGCAGACATGAAACGTTTTAAAAATGTAATTTTGTAATGTTTCCTTCTTCGTCATTAATAATCGATATTTTTGAAACACCTACTTCTAACTCTGATATAAAATTATGTATTGGAAATTGATGTATATATATATATTATATATATTATTTTCAATGAAAGCGAATGATTAGGACCCAGATAGTCCTAAAATTCAATTATATATATTATAAATATAATATATGATAATTCAGAATGCAACAACTCCCATAAGAAATTATGGTTTATTCCTAAAAAATACATAAATTAAACTTTGGGGCTTCGCCCCTGCGGCCTTCGGCCGCCAACCCCACCGGGGTCTCCGCCCCCTGGGTCCCTTATGCGGCTCGCTTCGCGCGTATAGTTCGCTTCGCTCGCATGATGGGCCCCGTGTTCGGCCCTTATTCGGGCCTCACTGACTGAGAACACTTCGCGACTTGAGGCCTTCGGCTATATTAAAATGAATTCACTTTAATTCCTTCGAATCCCTTTTTTACACAATTCGGAATTGGCCAATCCCTTTTCGTTTACTGGGATCCCCTCTATAATCTGATCTGATTCTGATCCGAATAATCGGACATAAGCATGATTACGCGTCCTTTTCTGGTCGGATTCTGATGGGAAAATGCGAACGATTTCCCTGCAGAAATCAGAATTAAATTCTGATCTTGGGTAATATGATATTTATTTGTGCAAATAAAATAAATTACTTTTTGCAAGCTACTTATATTGGTTTTTTTTTAAATTTATTTCCATAACAAATATATTCAGCCTAGATGGAAATTCATATACTTTTAGGAAAAATTCCTATTTAGGTAGTAGTATTTTTTAATAACATGCGTATCTGTATACCTACATGGTTGTTGATGGTTAGGCTAGTAGAAAAGATGGGGGTCTGGGGGCAGAACCAGACCCCCCAGTACGCAATAAACACCCCCTACTTTCAAGCATTGTCTTAAAAATGCACAATTTACTATATATCTCCTGAAATGTAATGCGTGTACCTATAGGAAGTGCTTTCGTGATGGGGTGCTCTGCCCCCCAGACCCCCCTTTTTTATACTAGCCTAACCTCTAAGCACACAGGTATGTGATAATCAAATCCACGTGAAGGTAATGAAAGCATAGGGATAGAAGAACAAATAGACGATAATATATATATATATATATATGACAATACAAAATACATTTGTTTTATATCTTTACAACAAAGCTGCTTGCAGAAGTGATCACCAAGCACTATTGGTATTTGAGTTTCCAGTTGCAGGCCATTCGGGAACCTGTAAAATGAAATTTTTTACTTATAGTCTATGTTCAATTCACAAAATAATTTTAATTTTATGATTATTGATAGAATATTAAGTTTTTAACTTCAATATTTTGCATGTTATATACTTAAAACATTGTTCTTATATACCGAAGAAGCCCATAATATTTTAAATATTTACCTCAAAATATTTTAATGTTAATAAATGTCGAAAAAAACTTCGAAAATCTACAAATTTTATGCGAAAAGTAATGCATGTTGCCGCCATTATTTTTAATAGTATAAACTCTACATTGGTCATGTAGATATATTAGAAAATTATATGCCGAACTCATGAAAAGTATAAATTAATTCAGTAATTGGGAGCTAGACAAAGTGAAAAAATCGGCAAAAAATCCGCCATATTGGATCCGCAATTTTCAATTTTGAACTCTAACTTGGACTAAAGGGGCTGCCCCCCTTAAAACTAGCCTAACCTAACTGTCACATCATGTCTAAAACTCGGTTTTTATTCCGCATCGTGTAACACCACCGTCCCCAAACTAGACCAAAGATATAATATATATGTCCCCGAAATGTACAAAGATATAATTATATGTATATATGTATGTATGTAAAATGTATAGTTTGATGACTGTCCCTTAAAACGTTGCGAAGCAACGTTTTAAGGGCGGGGAATCCCCTATACTGTTTTCGC